>JAULBU010009901.1:0-24566 GCA_032358235.1 Odonthalia washingtoniensis
AACTGATGGACGTGGTGATAATTGGGATATGTACGGTACATGTTAAACATTTACCTGTTTTATTCTGCATATCAGTGATACTCAGAATGAAACAGAACCTTCCACACGTCCTTTTCCACTATGTACATGCCAAATTCTCATGGATCGCGTTTAGTATCGTCCATGAATTTCTGCTATCATTCTTACTTCATGCACGCTTTGTTGATTCATTTTACGATTTGCGTGTCGAAAAAAATAGGATGGTCAGAAAGGAATGATAACAGGGTAAGAAAAGGGACTGCAAGCAAAAACGACCGCGCATAAAACAGTCGCGGACAGCGTGACAAATCAGACCGTACATCTCATTTACAGTTCAGTAGTAAATAACTACTTACTTTACACGTCTCACTATCATAGAATCGATTCTGAGTCTAAAAGAGTATCAATAGCGGCCATGACGGGGAGAAAAGTGATAAAGTATAGTTTAATACCGAATTACAATTAACAACCAAACCAGTATCTTTCTGCAATAGGCAAGGAACCCCCTGACATTAACGTCAACAAGTACCGCTAGATGAAAAGTTAGGCGTGATAAAAATCATTATCCGTCAGCGTACTCCGCGACGGTAATCAATCTGACCGCGAATACAGGTCGGGGAAAGGTGCTACCTAGAAACACACAATCCGTACATTACTATATTACGTTCTCATTGGACGTTAGCGGCAGATTTACCAGGCGACATCCAATAGAAGAGAGGCATAACAGGTAAGTGGCAATGACACAGGATACCCAATAGAGAAAAAGCACTAACATTTCATAAAGGCATTGCGGGAAAGGCTCATTAAGCAATTAAGAGAGAGAATAGAATAGGGAGCCGACTAATTAAGAAAGTAGAAAAAAGTAGAGGAGGCCTCAACACGGTTCTAATGTGCGAAACAGCTTTGAGCTCCCAAGATTCTACAAAAATACAAACTACTTCCTTCCTGGTCCCTTTTCTTGCACTAATCGTACCCTCTGTTCATTTATGCTACCTTTTCCATCACCTCGTATGTAATCGGTTCCTATATGTCTGCAATGGTTTTCTTCACGGGGTACAAACTATTCACACATCAATCATTTTACATATGCCTTCAAACACGAATCGGATACAATAGAATATTTCTTCGACTTCCTCAACTAGACTAATATACTCACTTTCTGGTTCAATTAGTCCAATTTTAATTGTCAAGAAACGCCTGTTCATTACGTTTTCCCAGCATTTCTCATCGTCCTATTTTTTGACACAGCGATACTTAAATTGAATTTTCGTAACACATACATTTTGATGTCATACAATTTCATCAGTTCTATAGCCAATTCCTTGGAAAATTCGAGGTGCCAAGTAATTGACTATAGAAGTACCAGGTCAGCCTTTCTACTCTACTCCCTCAATGTACCATGCAGTCCATGTACTACTGCATCTATGCCGCTTTGGAGAACTTTTGTACACATCATCTTTAACTTTAGTTTTGATTCATCGTCATCATCATGTTTTACGCCTTTATATCTTCGTAAAACTTCCATAAATGCTCTTGGTAAAGTTATCATCATCACCATTATAAGGATCATCAATCTTCTGCTCCTCCTCCCACGTAAACAACACGGATATCTTTATCAAAATCACCACCGTATTTATAATAACCGTCATAGTCATTGTGTGTTCTTCTTAATTAATGCCCGTTTTCCTGTCCTCTTTATCATACATATAATCCGATTCAAATAAGTTATCATCTGTGAAATACAGCACACTAAATTTGTTTCAGTATTCTAAATTCCTCTAAATATGGTTTTTGGTGGTTATTTTTGTCACCATCGTTCTCTTTTCCATGATACTCATCATCACTATTATCAATACCAGTAAAATTTGTTGACGATACTTCTGCAAGTTGTTGTAGATATCGTAGCAATTGAAAAGGTCTTTTCTAGATTTAGTCGGTTCTCAATTAGGTCCCAAAAATATAGGAATATCATTATCATAATTACGCATAGATTATTTATCTGTTTCAGGTGCAATATTTGCGATTTCATACGCTCGGAGCGTATCGTCTATCGTATCATCACTAATCACAGCATTATTCTGCGAAAGGAATGGAGTTGATTACTTCTCCTTACTAATACCATACGTGGCTTGAAGAGCGAATATTATCCACTCTTGAAGCCACGGTGCGTATAATTTCCCCTGCAACTCTACTTCTGCCTCCATATGAAACTGCATCTGAGGGTACAAAAACAACGGTAAAGATAGAGATTGGAATCAAGTCAATCTTCATTAATCTCAAGCACTGTGTTTACATAGTAATTATCAACAGGTTGATGGGAAATTTCGTCAGAAACCTTCATCTTCCCATGAAATAAATTTCCTAGCTGCCAATTAACAACAACAGAAAATGAACATGAACATCATGCATATTGATTGGACGGAGTTGTCAGTAAAAGAGCAGGACAATGGATTGTTCAGATAAACAAGCAGGGGTGTATTTATTATCACATCCTTCTCAATTTTCAGGTTCTGGTAGTCCTAATAATCACTGCACACACAATTATAAACCTTTTCTGAACCTGCTTTGTTAAAATAGCCTCTTTTGAGATAAAACTCCTCCACTGCCGCACAACTAGGAGAATTAGGCGTATTGTTGGAGCTGGATGAATTTAAAGACCCAGAAGCTGCAATAACAGCGACAGATGCGTGGGACAACAATCGAAAATGAAGATGTTGGGGACGGTGCAAAAGAGGGAAAGAATAGGAAAACGGTAAATGGCGTCGATGACATGAACTTCTGTAGCCCCGTCTTTCTGCCGTCAGTAATTCGGTCAATGACTGATCAAGAATATGACAGGTTTGACCGAGACGCAATGACTTAAAACATTCTCTCTATTTGAGGCTCCCACTTTTGCAGGAAATTAAATAATTTATTTTTTGCTGCAAAAAATAAATTTTAATTGGAACTGCATACGGAGAAAACGTTTTAAAACAAAACGGTTTTTTCCAACTGCCACAAAAAATTTGGATTTTATTAATTGTTTTAATGTCATGTTTTGCAGCTCTACTGAATTTCTCATGGAAGTCGACAATTACATGATAATTCAGTGGAAACGGTTTGTCTCATTTTTTTGTTGTTGAATATTCTTTTCAGAATGTACATCAATATAGTTGCCCTACGTACAAATTTGAAATAAGATGGGCCATTTCTGTGAAATCAACGAATGCCCTTGTTCTCATATCTGTCACCTAGATAATAAGTAAAGGCCGTGTATAACTTGATTATGCCTGTTATCCAATACCGGGAAGAGAAAACTTCGAAAAAATTGAACGGCGGGATCCCAAACGAAATATTCAAGTTGGCGTGGGAACGTTCGTTTTCCAATAGAGTTTTTGAGGATGTCAAAATTTTGCAAATGTTGACACCATTTTTCTAGATAAATAACTGCAATCTCAATTCAAAAATTCTTGTTCTGTTTCGTCAACAGCAGACAGAGACAACGGTAGTAATATTCCACATTGATTGATATATTTTGTAAATTGAAAGAAAAGGACACAGAGAGACTTCTCTAGATTACCAGACTCATTTTCAAATCGACGACACGGAATGTCATCACTATTAGTGACATGACAGGGAATTGTAAAACTCAGCAATACTATTTTCTTGGCAAGACACGACATTACTGTGAACAGTAAACATGAAACTTAATTCAAAATGTAAATATGAAAAGAAAAACATTCAGAGATCAAGATGTAGTTCAAATTATGTAATTCTCAATCAATAGCTATTTTCGGTCAACCCCTGAACAGCTCCAAACACGCCAATTTCCCAATTCAGAACTTTTATATAGTTTACTCCTATTTCTTCACTTTCTTTCGACCTCCACGAACGAACCCACGCTAACAGAAATGACAGAACTTACTGAAATTTGATGCAAAATTCGGAGTAAGAGTAATAATTCGAAGAATTATAAAATTTATATAAAACTCGTAAATTCAATAAATTGTCATTTAAAATAATTTCTGTGTACTAGCTTCCACATGAAGGTCGAATCGGGTTGATTTTGTAACAGATCTTCCCCTAAATTGACTCTCTCGTGGTCGCACTCACCTCGGTTAAGTCAGACACCAGCCATTGTCAGTCAAATTTCAACTTATTATCGATCCAGTTCACAATTGGTATATATACACCCACCAAAATGAACACACCACTGGCCCTTAAGTCACGTACAGAGTTATTAGGACTCCGAACAACGATTCCAGTATCTTTCATATAAACTCAAAAGCTTCCATCGTCGAGAAACAGCCGCAACAAAAAGAGCCTTCCCTGCCACCGTCGGCATCCGCTTGCTGCCACCTACCGCCTGTCCCAGCCTTGCGCCATCGTCCCTCCCATCTACATCTCCCGGACGTCTCCACATACGTAGAACATTACCGTGCGTTGAATATTTTATTATTATTATTCTTTACATGAATAATTACTATTATTTTAATTTTAAATATTTCTATTTCAATTTTGGGAACCGTTTAATTTTTATATTTACTTTTATATTTATTTTAATATGAATATGAATATGAATATGAATATTCAAATAAAATATTAACATTAAGTTTTATATTAAGTTTTCATTATTGTATATCATTTTCAATTCTATTTCTTTCAATTCAATTTTTTCATTGACTTTGTTCCGCTTTCTTTCCTATAATCTGCATATTACTATAAGTTCAATGGAAATTGGAGCATTCATAAAGCCACCAAATCGTCCTAGCATTTTACCACCGCTTCCAATACAACAAGTATGACCCAAACCATACTTACGATCAACCTGCACCAAAACAACAACAATCACCTCCTCCTGCTCCACCAGATCTATCGATCGGCCTCGCCGGCCTTCCGCCCGGCAAAACGTACCAGACTGTCTGCCAATCTCTCCACCGCCGTTCTCCACCCAACAACCTACTACACGAACACAACAAAAACCTGTACAAATCGTTAATCATCATCATCAACATCATCCTTCTGCCATTCAATTGCACTCAAATCCTCGTCAGCATACTCATCACCATCTTAGCCATACTCATCATACTCATCATTTGTTGCAGACTATTGTTAATTCCTTTACTACCACTAGAACTGCGACCAATCAACGAGATAAGGAATTAACACACTATTAACTATCACAAACACAAGGATGGTGGGGATGGCTTTGAGACGAAGAATGACGACGGGGAGCATCGGTGGTGGTGGTAGTGGTGGTGTTAGTAGTTGGAGGAAGGAGAGTGCATCAAAATACATCTACAGGAGAACTATTGTCTTTGCCATTACCATCATGATTATCCATTTGCACCCCAAATGACATCACAGAATACTTAAACATGGCAGTGGCTCCACCATCACCTTTAAATCTGCGAGTGAATTTGAGCTGAAAGCGATCAAGCAGCAATCAGTGTATTGTTAAAAGTTTCACTGATCATCCGACGTCTCGTCTTGCGCAATTAGTTTAAAGAGCTAAGCAATATCCGTTCGTTAAAGATGAAATTTTGTGTAATGAAATGAGTGAAGGGAGTGTGTTTTCCTTTTTGTCGGTCAGAGCAAGACAAAGTGCCTGTGGAAGCTTCTTGAACGGCAATGTCAAAATTTGAGACAAATTATGTAAAAAGAAGAACGAGGACGAGAATAGAAAGGAAACAGACGATTGATATAATATCAATCATCTTCCTCTTATCATCCGATAATGCGTATTATCGGACAATATGTGGAATCTGTTGTTAATGATGTTCTTGACCTAGTTGGTTGTTGGTTAAAGTGGAGTGCAAACTTGATGAAAGGTGATATCCTTGTTTTGATTATGATTGAATGTTCCGCAATTCAGAAGTATTTGTCTCGTTGTTTCGTCTCTGACAATGATTTTCAATGTAGTCCTGGTCTCACAACAGCCATGATGAAGCATTGGCTTGGGTTACAAGCGTCTTGATGGAGACCGCATCGATGGTTGAATTCCGTGGACATTGTGCCTTTGATCAAGTTGACAGTCATCTTTAGAATTGAAAGTTTGAGAATCACAGTTTTCGAATTATGGAATGAGAGCGCATCCACATAACCTCACTTCGCTCATCGAGGATCGAATCGTCGAAAAGGAAGCGCTCAAAGAAGATATCAATAACAATAACAATAATAGTATACTGGATAGTATTTTACTTTCATATCCAACTATTCGAAATTTTATTCGTGCAAACTGAGGAACTTGCATACACTCGACGAACTGGCGCATTGTTTTGAAAACGAGGGTTAATCTGATGATTTTAATAACGATAAATTACCTTTATTTTTGGAAAACCTTTTCATTTTTTAAAATAGAGGATTACGGTTGCTATGGCTTCAAAAAGGACCTGCATATGGAGGTCAAGATTTTGCGAAAAATAAATTATATAATTTTCTACCTACAGACACAGTTTTAAATGAACATGAAACGACGAAAACATAACATTCAAATTAAGTGGGAAAAAATTTAAATCACCAAGGTTTGTCGTTTTTAATATCGGAAAAAGGCTACTTTTTTAGAAAGTAAAAATAAATATTTTAAAAATAGTTGAAAATCGATGTTCAACGCTACTATTTTTTATAAAGATCCTCCATATGGAGTGTGGTGTGCATTTTAGGATTTTGATGCATTATGATTGGTTGGAGTGTTTTTAAGATTTTTCTAGATTTTATTTTGTAGCAGCTTCCACTCAATCATTCTCAAACTACATTACTGGTTAAAATGAGAGAGTGGGAGGAAAACAAAAATAAATATGAGGAATTAATCTCGCCTGACCTCTCTTTCCTTTTTTTAAGATGTTCTCTTTCCTTTTTCTTCTATTATTTCTTCTCCCCTGTATTCTCAGACGCGTGCAGAGACATGCCAACATGATACTCTCGTGGAGGCCCGATAAAACTCTCGTATTTAAGGGAGATTCGGATTTTAGGTGTTTCTTCTTCTATTTCGAAAATGCCATTATGCGAGGAAAAACTGACGAGGAGAAGGCTTCTGAGTTGATTGCCTACCTTTACGGCGTTGCGTTCCATTTCTTGTAAGACAAATTCTCAGAAGATAGAAAGATGAAGCCCGAAGATTCCGAATTTGATTGAGTCAAGGAGGCCCTAATCGATCACTTTGGAGATAGCGAACATGCACAAGACCTCATCCATAATTCCATGGCCGCAAGACTTTGTACCGATAATCTCGTCGTCTCCTTACGTGAAATGGACCGTGCCATAAAGAGGGTGAAGTTCAATGACGAGGAAATTTTTGGGTTGCTCCGCACTTCATTAATAAAGATACCGTGGTTGGCGCATTTGCTATCTTCATAGGCTGTTCCGACTCAGCGATGGCGAAGCAAGCCGTCATAGACTACCATACGGGGAAGACTGCATTTCAAGATTCCATTGGAGATTTGCACCGACTAAGTTACTTGTGTGCCCGGACGCACTTGTTTCAAATGTGGAAAACAAAGATGATGCCCTGGAGGAACTTTCCAACCTGAATCTTATGATGAAAAAGACCTCACAATCTGGGAGTAGTTCCAATATGAAACGAGAGCGTACATGCTCGTATTGTAGTGAGCCTGGTCATTTTTCTAATCGCTGCACTGAGAATCCCCATCGAGATTCATATTGTACGAAATGCTACAAGATTGGACACTCAGAGGCTACATGCTGGGTTCCAACCGAAAACACGGAGAGGAGGGTCGAGGAGGAGGAAAAGGAAGATAAGAAAAATAATAATTCGGATGTCAGCATCATAATGGAGAATGAATATATGGACCCAGTTCTAGACCTTAAGCGGAATGATGATGGACAGCGCACGCCTAGGATCGCCAGTCCAGAGGGTATTATATCTATGAATGACGTGATCAATGCCGTCCTGTTCCGGCACGCCACAAGAAGAGGTTTGACCGAAAGAAGGCCAGTAGATCCTTCAAGAAGGATGTATCGAGGCAATTTCCTAAGCATGACGTATCTATAGAACTTTCCAACGCCCATTGTGGGATGACATTTCGAAAATGTTTCCGAGGAGATGCTGTCGAGGCCAAGAGGGGTCCGACAAGCATGTTTCGTAAGCATTCGACGCGTCCAGCCTGCAACGCTAATGTTGCAGCTGAAGCTCACAATCCTGTTCCTATTCAAGCCCCGGAAGATGCTTCCGGAAGTGCTCTTCGTTTAGGATGTGTGAAAGTATACGGAACAGATGCTTGGGATATGTTGGACTCATGCCCGTCGCCGGATATTCTGTCTTGGAGATCGTCGAGGCCCTCTCTTCGACCCCGATTCTGAATAAGAAAGGAATCACCGTTGAAAATGGTGGGCACTCTTCGATAATGGGTCTACTAAAATGTTCTCCCATTTCTTTGGACGGTGTTTCTGTTGGCTTAGATTTTCTTGTCGTGAAGGGTGCGCCTTTCAATTTAATTATTGGTGTCCCTACTATGAGAAGCCTCCGAGATGAGTTGGAATATGGTGAAGACGTGGCTCGCTTCAAGATTGGCGATGATAATTTCAACCTACCACTGGAATCTGACACATCCAAGTATCACGATGTCAATAACGGAACTGACGGTGAATACTTCACCTCTGATATTGACATAGTTCCGTATTATTTCTCGGAAGAAGAAGTGGATGATCAAGAAGAACCATTGTCCTCACAATTATAGAGGATGGAATTCAATCCTTTGATGATGATGTCACATAACGTGAGCATAACCCAGACCTTTTACGTTCAATATTGGCACATTTGTCAGATGACCACTCAGGAAGAATCTTTTCTTCCCTAGAGGAGTCAGATATTGTGGCATGGAGTCTGGACGACCTCCGACCACTGGATGTGCCTATCAAACACTATTTTCATTTGGCGGATACAGAACCTATCCATATCCCGTCTCGTCGTATGTCCCCGTGTCGTAAGTACATTGTTTGGAAAGAATTGGACACGATGCTGGAAGCTGGGGTGATCACCACTACTATATCTTTGTTAGATTTTCCCTTGATAATAGCTAAAAAGAAGGATGGAAATCCATGGTTCTGAGTTGATTACCGTTCGTTAAATCAGAAGATGGAATCTGACCGTTGGCCACACCCGAAGATACAAGAGATCTTAGATGATTTGGAGGGCAGTGTAGTTTTCTCAACGCTGGATTTATTTTCCGGATATCAGAAAGTACGCATGTCAAAAAGGTGCAAAGAAAAGACAACGTTTGTTTGCCGGTTTAGACCTTTCCTATTTGAGGTCATGCAATTTGGCCTTATGAATTCATCTTCTACCTCCCAGAGAATGATGGACATCATCTTCGCGAGAATTCCGTTTGTGTGGGTTTATCTCGATGATGTCGTGGTTTTCTCTAAGCCGGAGGAAGAACATCTCGAACATCTCTTACAAGTCTTTCAGATGATCGTGAAGCATGGGCTAAAGTTAAAAATCGCAAAATCTTCGTTCGTACAACCCAAGGTAAAGCTCCTTGAATATGTGGTGCATTAGGTGGGCATTTTTGTTGACCCGTGAAAAATATAATCCATCCGCATGGCTCAGATTCCAACTACAACGACAGAGTTGCGTAATTTCCTTAGGTTGACAGGGTATTATCGCGGTTTTGTCAAGCGTTTTGCATATACGGGTTCTGCCCTACATGTGCAGGCTTCAGGGAAAGGGTCCATTCACTGGCCTCCGAAGATGAATATCTCGTTTGAAAAGATCCAAGTGTCGCTCATCTCTCCACCGTTTTGTCGTTTCCCAACTTTGAGAAGATTTTCATTATGGAGACTGACCCATCGTCTGTTGCGAGTGGAGCGGTACTACTCCATAAGAAGGAGGATGACCTTGTTCACCCTATTGAGTTAGCTAGTAGGACTATGAAAAATTGTGAACGCAGCTACAGCACCTGCGAGGAAGAAGCACTGGCGGTAATATTCGGTCTCAAAAATTTTACACTCTATTTACTTTCATCTTTACCATTCGTTCTCATCACAGATCATCAAATTTTGCGTTATGCGATGACTAAGAAAGATATTCATGGCCGACTTGCACGTTAGTTAGATTTTCTTGCCGAGTATGACTTCAAGATAGATTATCTTGTTGGAAGTGAGAATGGTGCCGCGGAATACCTGTCCCCGTGCAGTCAAGGTTCGCCTCCACCGGAAGGGGGCGATGAAGGAGATCTTGTGTGTTCCGTGCAATTGGATTTACATTTTGAAGGTATAGAGCCTCATTGAGTCGGTGTCTTCGTCTACCCATCACGTCATCCGATTAGAGAGTATGAATCAGAGGATCGGAAGAGTATTCGACGCTCTGCGAAGAAGTTTATGACTTTGGATGGAAACATCTTCCGTCGCACCTACTCGGGCCCCACCCAGTGGAACACCAGTCTAGTAAACCTGGTATCCAGAAGGCCTTACATGATTACCTTGGTCATTGGGACGTAAGAACGACCCAAAACTTCATGTTAGCCCTTTTTTGGTAGCCAGGAATACATGGAGAGATTGATGCATTTTTGCGAGGTTGTGAAGGTTGTCAGCATACCAAACCGCTGCCGCCGTACCATATCAAGATTTTTCCCCATTGACTAGCCTGTTATCTGTCTTCTCCATCGACTTTGCAGGCCCGCTTCTCCCTTATAGGGCAGATAATCGCTAAATACTTGTTGGGTAGGAGCATTTGACGGTTTGGCCGCTAGCAAGAGCTAGCAAGAGCTAACAGGAGGACTACGGCAGACCTGGTTCTTTCTTACCTTATAGAAGCTATCCTTCGTCCATTTGGCTCCCAATCCACGATTTTGATCAGCAATGCGTCGTGTTTCACCGCACATGCCGTCTCAGACGTCACAAAATATAAGGGCACCGAATGGAATAATTCCTGCTTATGCGCAGATGTCAAATGGTCGCACCAAAATAATGGTTGGAACCGTTGATAAGAGCGTCAAGAAGATGGTGATAGCTGATGCCAAATTTTGGGAAGAAGTACCTCCTGATGTTCTCTTCGGGTATCATCGACGTCCTTCAGGAGGTGGTGCGCCTCCATTCGAACTTCTGTATTGAGTGAGGCATTTTATGACAGCTGAGAAAGTTTCTATGAAGGTGGATCGTGCTGAGGAAAGCCGCAACTACGAGATGATGGCGCTTTCCTCTTTGAAAACCAAGAGAATCAATGGTCAAAAAGTCGCGCAGTCCTCTCGGCAAGCCATGTCTAAAACCGATTCTCACGTTTACAAACCTGGTGATCTCGTTCTAGTGTCCCATGAACCAGCATTGAATAAGATTGTTAAGTGGCCGGCGGTAAAGTCTCAATATTATGGACCGTGTCTCGTTTCATACGGGTGAAGCAACCGAGATATGAGTTGTTGTCCCCTCATGGTCGTTATACACGGGTATCAATTCATACTCGCCGGCTCCTCCCATATTCATAGCCCTATTCTTTTTAGTGGTGAGTTTCTAGTTAATGTACTATTATTGCGTTATTAATTGCGTATTTGCTTATTATCTCCTTGGACAATTGTTTTCGAGGATCTTTAACTCCCGTCGAACGTCGGGCTGTCTTGTTAGTGCGTGCCATGATAAGGGAGCCTACTACTTCCGGACTGAAACCAGGACTCAGAGGCGGCTCACCTAACAAGCAGCGCACACGGAAAGACTGTGACGAAGATGGAGAAAGAAGGCATCTTTGCGTGTAATGAGCATGTATTTGGGCGATGTTGGTGCGTTGGTTCTTGTGTGTAGATGTAGGACAATATGTGATTACTTGAGCTGAGATTATTTTTGTTGAAATAGAGTGGTATTTTAAGGGTCTTAGCCTAGCCCCATGGTCCGGAGTCATCAAGGGGTTGCACGGTGTGCATTTTGGGATTTTTACCGTATTCTGATTGGTTAGCGTGTTTTTAAGATTTTTCTAGATTGTATTTTGTAAAAGCTTCCACTCAATCATTCTCAAACTACATTACTGATTGAAATGAGAGAGTGGGAGGATAATAAGAATAAAAAAGAGGAAGTAACACCGCCTGACATCTCTTTCCTTTCTTTTCGGATGTTCCTTTTTCTTTCTCTTTCCTTATTTCTTCTTTCCTGTATCCTCAGACGAGTCTAGAGACGCGCCAACAAGGTGGACATCATTTTTCGGAAAATCATTCATATAATTTTCTACGAACAGACGCAGTCTTAACAGAAGATGAAATGACGAAAAAAACCTTTAAATTAGGTGGACGAAAAGTGAAATGGCCAAGGTTTGTCGTGTTCAATATCGAAATTGTTTGAAAATACATCTCCAACTATATACCTCCGCTGTCCAATCTTGTGAGAAGAGAACCTCTCCCAAAGTCAGAGGATTACAACGAAGCCCTAATAGGGAGACCTTAAAGCTGGACTCCAAGTATGATTTAGTAGACGCTTTGGCTAATGCCCAGTTAGGATTACTATTCTTTCAGCTATTCCGCAGGGAATGAAATAAAAATCGCCGAGCGACCGTTGTAAAGCTTCTTAACGGCCAATTACGCCGGCTGTTGAAGTTAGTACCTTAAGGTACACGGTAACAAGAACTGGAATCTCTTGGACTCGGGAGCCGTCCTAAATATTCTCTCCTCCGAAATGGTTAAGGAACTCTCTAATACCTATGCACACATGCAGAGGAATAATGTTGGCGATGGGGATTCTTTGTACAACGCTGGGACAGATGAAAGCACTTCCAGTTACTTTCGACAACGCGTCCGTCATGTTAGACTTCCTTGTCGTTGATTTATCTCCTTTCTACGTCGTCATAGGCACCACATAAATCTGGAGCCTCTCAGTCGATATACATCTCAGAGACCAAGTAGTCAACCTCAGAATCGGATCTGAGACCGTAGAAATACCACCAGAACCATAACTTGCTAGACACATGATTGTCAGTATCGGAACAAACAGCGAAGACTTCACATAAGACTCGAAAGAAATTCTGGGAGCTCTTCGAAAGAAGAAGTGAGCGAAAACCAAGATGGTGATATATTCCTATCCGTTCTCGAGCATACCTACTTGCCTCTTTCGGACCTTTCTTTCTCCAATTCAGCTATGTCGGGAAGATAATCTCTACCATGAGAACCTACATGACCTTAGAGTCAAATTGGCACATCTGATTGAAACCAACACGCGGAATATATCAAATTGTCTGCAGAAATGCAAAGTAATCTCCTGGAGCCTGGATTATCTACGCCCCGGAAGTGTGCCTGTGCGATACTTCTTCGAATTGCTAAAACGGAGCAAATACATCTACCTCCACGTTACCATCAGAGCATAATTATATTGTCTGCAAGGAACTGGACAAGATACTGGAGGCTGGAGTGATCAAACTCCGCTCCTATATATAGTCCCTATAGGTCTTCATTACCAACAAGAAACATGGGAAGCCTCGGATTTATATGGACTCCCTTTTAATTAATGTAGCAATGAAGCCCGACCGCTGGCCTCTACCTAACATAAATGAAATATTCGACGACTTGTAAGGTAGGCGGATCTTCACCATCCTCGACTACTTCATTGGGTACTGCCAAGTGAATATTGCGGAGGTTTTTTAGGAGATTAAGAACATTGTCTGTCATGAAACAAACCACAAAAGAGCTGCAAAGATTTATTGTTATCGCCGCGTACTACCGACACTTAATTAGGGGTTTCGAGAACATATCCTCCGCACTCCGCGCTGGTTCACCTGTAAACCGTCCTAAGAATTGGACGAAAGAATTGTTTGTGGCCTTTAAAGAGCTGAAGGTGGCCCTAACCACTCCCCTAGTTCTTTCCTTCCAGGATTCAGATCTACCCTTCGTCGTAGAGATAGATGCCTCATACATGGCTTTTGGAGATGTACTAGTACAGAAGCAGGAGGATGGTCTTATTCATCTTATTGAATTTCTATTCATATAATGAGTACCAATGAAGGCAATTACAGAAAATCGTAACGAGAGGCCCTAGATGTCATATTTTCGTTGAAGAAACTCCTCGTCTACCTATTGTTCCTGTAACCCTTCACCCTAATTAGGTATAACCCGGATCTCTCCTACGCATTTGAGAAAAAGGATACGCACTGTCTTCTTGTCCGTTCGATGAAATTTTTCGCATAACAGGAGGCCAAGGTGTAGTACCACGCTGGAACTTCTAACCAAGTGTCCTACTACCTGTCTCAATTCGAAACAGTCACGACTATCTCCGATGGGGAGGAAGAAGGTGCCCTCGTCGCGACCATGGTAGAAACTGGTTCGAAGAGGGATCCGCAGGACGTGAAAACACCTGTTAGAGAATACATCTTCTTACTTGCGTTGTAACCAGATCCAGGTAGGCTCGAAATTAGACGACGAGCTTCCCCGACATGAAATCGACCGGATGATTAAAAACTACATGAATTTGGATGGAAACATTTTCCGTAACACCTCCAATGGTCCTAGTCTAGTCGCTTTTAGCGAAGAGTTTTGATGTGCAATTTTGTGAATTCCAGTTCGATCATCGTATCAGATTCTAGACGACGGATTATCTTCTTGATGTCCTTCACGTGGGAATTTTAAACCTTATATTCCGTGATTTGAGACAGTATGTTGACATCGGTAATTAAATCAGGTCTACAGTTTGAAATCCAGGCAAGTTGGTGACGCAGAGATCTAAATGACTGAAACGTGGCGGTTGAGGCAAGTTGATTGAGTTTGCCAATGTACTTGCTTTGATGAACGTTAAATACGTTGTTTACCATTTCTACTTCCATCCCCGCAGACATAAAAGGAGGTGCTTCTCTCGCCTTTTAGTCGAACTTATGTTCCAACTTCAAGTCAACAGTAGCTCGTGTCATACGAATATCTTCCATGTCAGTCTCTGTCACATGAGAGCTTAACTCCATTGACCAGTAATGCCATGAAACAGATAAACCGTAGAGACCTTTGTTAGCATTAGGAGCTTGGCTAATTCGAGGTTGAACAACACGTGTAGTGTGACGTAAACATCCCAAGTTACATCCTGACTCAGAATTTAGGTCTGCGCAACGTCTTTTTTCCAGACATTGAATCCCGTGATGCCATATATTGGTAAAACCACACGAACAGAACGGTGACGCAGTGTGGTGAGATTGTGGATTAGAGTATTCTTATCTTTATCCTAACTTCCCTACACTACATATCGTGATTTCATTTTCTCTTCTTCCGTCCCTACATTCCTGATTTCGAAGACAAATCGACCACCAAGAATGTTTGCATTTTCTAAAGTAGATTTTCTACTTACAATTGTAAAGCGATTTCCGGCTAGTAAACTGGCAATTTCTTGTTTCATAACATCCACGCTTGTTGGGATTTGCACCTAGGGTCTGATGATTTCATTATCTCTGTCAGGAGGTTGTTCACAGTCTCCGGAGTTTGGTGTGAGACAAGAAATCTATTTAGTTCTTTATTATCTCCTTGCACTCCGGCCGGTATGACGGCAGGTATGCTGAATGTTTTGATCGTATTTCCATTACTGGTACAGATTACAATCTTTTCGAGACGTTCCACTTGGACGTTTGCATCTCGCACTGCGCGTTTCAAGATCCTCCATCCTTTCGGCGTGAGCTGGTAACGCGCATTTGAGAGCCGGGACGGCTGGGGGTATACTTTATACTAACATTTATGTTGAAATTTTAGATGGACCAGCTGTGTCGTTAATAGCCTTGATTGAAAGACGTAAAATAAATTAGAAATCAAGGGATTGGTGATCGTTTTTGACTCCAGAAAAATTCGTCGCAGCGGGGGATAATATGTTTCACAAGTAGCGATAGAATTGTGACTTGCTATTCGGCTGAATTGTAGTTCTATATCCTGCAACTTTTCTGATGATCTAAAGTAGCCCACAAGGAATGAACGCTCCTGGTCTAGTCTGATTCGATTGTGATAACCAACGTATAACGTCACCCAACATTGAAGAAAGTTGTCCTGAATTTCTTCAGCAGACTTGTCTTTGACAAATAGAGTGTTTCTATATCCTATATTAATTTCAAATACATGTAATACAGGCCGTTCTTCCAACCGCATTACTTCGATCGCCAAGTCTTGGTTAAGCATAATCTGGTCTGGATGCAGTGGAGATCTAAAACCTAGGGGCGGTGAATGAAATTCGCTACAAATATCCAGGAAGCGACAATTGAGTCAAAAACATCCTTTAGAGACGGTGAAATGTTGGGGTCAGCGCGTTTCACTGTCTGAAAAAATCATTCAGTTGGCGGGCTGGCGAACTGAGTTTGTTGTTCTTCCAATTCTTTTCGGGTGAAATAAAAAACGCGTCGACGGGTAACATATGGATGATGGTTAATAAACGTAATTTTATTTCCCATTTAGACATTATGCACCTTAGCACAGTCAGATCGTAGTCAGGAATAAGGTTATTTTTTCTCATCACATTTATCCCCACAAGTAGAGGTTCGATTATTTTCACCAGGGAAAGCGGTATCTCGATGAATGAGTTGTCAGAAGCAGATGATCTGTAGTAGAAGACACCACGGCTTAAGTGTACTGAATCGCCAAAGGGAAAGTCACCCTGCTCCTCTTCCAGTTAGAGATACACGTTGAACTTGTCGCAGTAGTATTTCAATTGAGTGAGACCGACCGTTGCGACTGCTGCACTGGAATGAACGTAGAACCACAAGAAAATGTACTTTGGACTGATGGAATTAGTTGTTTGGAACTTTGAACTATTTTTGGTAATTTCTTTTGCATGTAAATTCCATCAGTTGTCAGTGCTTTCAGCGCGTTTGGTTGTGCTTACAAATTGGGCAGTAGAATAACGAAACGTTAGTTGAGAACCCTGCTAGATGAATTGAATATTGAAGCTGTTGATGGCGAAATGACTAAGAAGTCGCTAACGTCTGTTTCAAATGCTGTCGTCGTAATTGTTGAATCGATCTTGGGTATGAATGAAACTGCAGGTACTTGGACTTCTGGATCACCTTTCAGTTCATCTGATGTCGCAGGTGGATTTGGCGCTGAAGAGGTTTTTTCAGTCACATAGAGAGCCTTTACCATTTTGTGTGGGAGACAAGACTCCAGTAACTCCGCAAATTTCATGTTTCCTACTCAATTTTTAAAAATTAATTTCTTCGAAAGCTCCTCTGCCTTGCGTTTGGACTTTTCTTTATCTTTTCGTTGTATACATTGATATTGGTAATGCCCCAAGTTTTCGCAATTGGCGCATAACCGCCCATGCTTCCCTAACGTTTTGTTTAATTCCTTATAGTCTCTCCTAACACGGTTGTTCTGATTACTATTGAACTGCCTGTTTTGGTCGCCTCCACGCTTTTCGTGACGCTGCTGACCTTTGAAGTTGATGGAAGTTTGTTCCGTCTCATCAGCAGTATATTAGTCTGAGTCAGATGATGGTTCGTCATTGTCGTGACCATTAACATATTTGAGCTGCTTCGTCATTTTGTATGAAGAGACAAGCTCGCTTGATGGTGCCATTTTATTATCACCAAATTATGTATAACACCTGTTTTATGATCAATGATAAGCTCCGCAATTCGTAGTGTCAGTTGCTTACAGTAGACTGTTCTGGATACTTATACTCAATATTTGTTCTTGAGAAGTTTGTTTTCTTCTAGTTGCAAATGCGGATAATGTTGGTGCTGCTTGCAATGACGATCTTCGTTCAATCCAGTGATGCTGGTAGTCACAAACTAATAGACGTAGTGTTCGCAAATTATTACAGGGATAATCAATTGTTGGATGAAAGGATAAATGATAAAAACTAATCATTTTTGTTTATTCATTGCAGTTCTCAATTCCTATACATGTTATCTTGAACAAGTTTTAAGAATGAACACGAAATAATTATTTAACGTTTAGTAATTATTTCGGTTCCTCTTTTGGAATCATTCCACGTTGTGTAATGAACAAGTAATAATTAATAATCATATAATATTATTCCTTTATGTCTACTGCTGCCATGTCATAATACTATCTAAAATATGCATATTATCGTTTCATATTGTATTTTACATACAAATAACCCGATTGACTTGTGTATCTTTATTCCGAGATGGATGAAGACATAAGGTGTATCCAGAGTGGACTGAGCAAATGAAGACCAAATTCGGATCCGACGGAGTTGATCAAGTACTTGCACTTCATCATCTCGTCATTGTCGCGAATCACAGCAACAAGAATCATATCTCCAATACGCCTCATTAGTAACTGAAGCGCTTGTTCTTATGTTTTATCTTCCTTCTTGAATTCATCCAGCGTTAATTTGAATTGAAACTCAGAGATTTATTCTCGATTCTCGGTTTTGAGAAATAGACTTTCAAAGTCCCTACATAATTCATCCTAATTCTTCTGGTCTCGCGCCAATTCTCGGTAGGACGACAGTGCATTTCCTGTCAATGTATGTTTCAACACTTCGAGGAGATCCTCGTCAGTAAGCTCAGGGTTTTTACGTGCCGCTTGGAAGTCTGACAAGTTGTCCATCCAAATCTCGTCAATCCCACTGCTAAAATAATTCTTTGAACTTTTGTAATATATAGACAAAACTGTTCTTCAAATCTGAAAAGCGGAATCAAACGTTTGTTGGAATTGCCGACGTGGAAAGAGTGACTGGCTGGCCTCTAATTGATTCGAGTGAAATCCTTGATTCTTATGTTCATTGTAGTGATGATTGGAATGCGTCTGTTGAATATTTTAGTGCATTTTTGTAAATGGTTTGTCATGCTATGGTTCCTCGCATTGATTATTGAAAATATGGTGGTGTCCGTCCGGATGAACGTAGTGAAGTGCAGAATTTGCATTGTCTTTGTGAATATTACTACTTTCTTCTTGTATTCTATTACTGTTTCCGTTCGATTGTCACTCGTAGATGTCTCCGACGTTGTCGTTTGAGTAGATGATGACGGTGGTGATTCTCCACCTCCATCCTCTTTCTGGATGCATGATTTACTCTTTCTCCTACGGAAGTCCTGTGAGTGACTATTCACATTCGTTTTCATAGGACGTTTTGAAATCATAGGACGTTGTCTAGTCTTGATTTTTGACGAGGAGGAAGAACTATTTTTATTCTTTTTATTCGGTTTTGTTGAGTTTTTGGCTCTTTGAACTCGCTTGAAGCTCAGGATCTCATCTCGGCCACTTGCTTCTTTGTGAGTAAATGTTTTCTTAAAGGTTACGTTGATTTATGCTGGAAAGAGTAGGTTGTGTGGATGACAGAGGGGATGTGCATGGTAATGGACTGGTACAATTGAGGCTGGTAGGGGTTGAGCAATTGTTGCGAATGTTACTGGTAGGGATTTGAGGCGGAAGGTGGATTGAATTTTGAACAAGATGGTTGACGGGGCGGGAATTGAGTGAGTGAGAAAGGGTTAAATTGGGCTTCGAGTCGAACGGTCTGTTCATTACCGGTAAAGTGTGTAGCCAGCCACAGGCGCGTCGTCTCGCTTCGGTCCTATTCGGGTTGATGCAGCGACTGAGCGTTAGTTTCAGCCCCATTTTTGATCATCAAAATACGGTGATGGGGAAGAAACCACAAGTTTATTCTGTCGCGCTGCCGTGCCAAGAGTTTAAGACTACGTGGCCGGCAGTTAAAATGAGATCTGTGTATACTGTACATAGCTGTGTATACTGTATAAATATGTGTATACTGTACAGTACAGCACTGTACACAGTACATAAATTAATTATGTACTGTATGCTCTGTTGAGGTCTGGCAACCGGTTTGGTACTCCAATTAGAGGCTCTCATCGGAGCATGAAATCGATTGCCCGACGGCAGCTCTTACAGTACAAAATTGATTGTTTACTGTAAGAGTGATGACATATGTCACGATCTGCTTCGCTCACCATCC
Organism: Odonthalia washingtoniensis; assembly: GCA_032358235.1. Lineage (NCBI taxonomy): Eukaryota > Rhodophyta > Florideophyceae > Ceramiales > Rhodomelaceae > Odonthalia > Odonthalia washingtoniensis. The sequence goes on from JAULBU010009901.1 coordinate 19,825, forward strand.
ATGCATCTGCCAGGTGGCACTATTGGTCTTGTAGCTCCAGCGGGCCACACTGCCCCATGAGTTCTGTTGGATGTTGCAAGTGGACAATTCTCAGTTAAGGCTAAGCTGGCGCTTCAACTTGAGAGGGATTCTCGTCTCTGCTCTGCACTTAGAAAGGAAATCTTTTACAATGTAGGGGATGTCTGCGTATAGATCAGGAACTGGCTACCAGGCTCAGTCGCGCTTGTCTGGTAGTCCTTTCCATTGTACGTGAAAGAAAAGACCCTACGGTTCCTCACCGACGTCCACAATGCGTTGGACAAACTCATAGCAGGAGGAAGTACGTTCTGCGAGGTCAATAATTTAATTAGGCAAGGTATGGCCTAGAAGAGAGTCTCGGTAACGGATGAGCCGAGCTCAATGTGTACGTTCCATTTTTCCACATTGGATAAGCAAAATGTCATACACGAGCTGTCCGTGCGCAGATGTGACGCTGCAGGGACCGAACCACTTGAAAGGAAGTTTGTGACCACGGTCGTTTTCGTGTCGAACAAGGACGAAATCACCAACAGTAAATGAAGGGCTAATGATATTCGTAGCTTTTTTGTGCGTCGCGATTGCACGCTCTCGGCGTATACTTACGGAGTGTGCGACGTGTTTATGTACTTGACCTAGTGCCCCTTGTGATTCAGATATATAGATTACTTTTTCGAATCGAGCGTGTTCAAGAGTTTTCTCTTCAGTGCCATTTTGAATTTGTGAAAGTATACGGAGTATGGAACGGTTTGGCTTGATTCCAGTCATTACTTCAAGCGGGCTTCTAGCTATTCCACTGGGTCGGTGTGCAAGTCTATCCAAGTTACATTAATTGAGAGCAAAAGCGATGGCTGGTATAACTGCCATCCAATCATGGGGCGCGAGCTTCAACTCGGCGAGCATTTGTCTTGTAGCGGATAGGATGGATGACATGAGCGATTATATGGTACCATTACACCAGTTAGAATAGGCCACCGTAAAGTTGTGACGGATGCCAGTAGATGTGTCGAGATGTTGCATGACTTCATTCTTGAAATGTGAGCCTTGTTCGGAAACCGAAACGCGTAGGGATTTTAAAACCCCGATTCCAACATGCGAGTACTTTTGCAGTATGATCGGCATCTGCGTGAGATGTAGTGTCGATCCAACAATAGTCACTGAGGTTATCCTTAACTACACGAACGTACTTGTTATCGTTGGAGCTTTCACCAAGGAATTAGTAATCGAAATGGATAACTTCATTGCGCTTGATGACATTAACAATCGTTGATAAAGGTCAAGGCACCTGGTTACCGCTATTTATCAGCACGCAGAGTAGACATGCGCCAAACGAAGGATCGTACGTAGTCACGTAGATCCGTCCATATAAATTGTTCCCATATAGTATGCCAGGTAGAATCAGAGCTACGATGGCCTGCATTTCCACCGTGGGCCACCGTGAGTAATCGAATATTAGGTTCGGTACAATCATGACGGATCCATGTGGTAACATTAATGCCTAGTGTGCCGAAATCGTCGGCCTTACCGTCGGCAGGAGGTGGAGCGCTATGAGAAGCTTGGGCTGAAACGATGTTGGAAGTGGTTGGTCACTCGAGCTCGGGTGAATCAGGCTGTGCGGTCACACCATTTAACGGCAAGGCTGCAGTCAGACAGCGAACAAAATGATTTTTTGATACCCGCGCATCCAACGCGTCATCAAATATAGCCAAAAGTTGGAATCTCCAGATACGTGTTCTATGCGATAATGGAAAGCCCTTAGGTAGAGCGCGCAACAGATGACTTTTAGAACCTTGTGACGGCCCAGAGAGGGTTCCATGGCGGGCGGGTTGAAGGTGAACGTAAGTTTCGATGGTCTGTAAAGATTCCCGTGGTCTGATCACAAACCAGTAGGTAATACGACTTTCGAAATGCTTGAACGACAGCATACACCTCTAGCTCGTAAGTCGACCAATGATCACCACGATCCGAGAAGTTGCCACTCAAGAACGGCAACGGTTCGTGTGATTCGTCCATTATCAGTTTTGCAAGTTCAGCGGGGGTACATTGCGTGGAACAGATGGCCCAATGCTTTTCGGAAGCATCGGTATGAATTCGGAGAGACTTGTTCAGGTCACGATGCGTCAGTTGTACGGATTTCTGCCCCTGTTGTTGACGATCCTTGAACCAAAAGTCGTGCTTCGCATTCCATCTCACTTTCGTGACACTGGACTTGGTGATTGATTTCTTCTTGCGCCTGCTTCAACGTAAGAAACTTCCAGTAGTTCTCTCAGTCGTGCGACTCGTTCCCAAAATCCTGGAATGCTTGTAGAAATAAAATTCATGTCATGTACATACTCACACAGTTCTGCAGCAGTACGCGGAGTTTCACTGCCCTTGAGACCGGACAGGTTACTTGAGTTGAATTTGACACCTTCTGTATCGATAAGGCGGCCGCACCACTTCTCTTCCTTCAAGAAGAAGTCGGATTTCGGCATAGATACAATAAGGTTACTCGTGCGGCATATCTAGAAGAAACGGCTTAGAATCTTCAATATTTTTTCTTCATATGTAGCAAAGATAATGAAGTCGTTGATCCAGGCCTTTAAATTCTCACTCAACGCAGCGAAGCACGCGGAAAACTTTTCTTTAAAACTTTCAGCTGAGTTTGTACCGCCTTTTCTAGTTCGCGTCGTCATTACGACACCTTCAGGAGTCATGAATGCGAACAGTGGTTGACTGTCTACATGTAGAGGTTCTTTCCAGTACCCACTGCAACAGTCGATGGAGGCGAATTCCTTCGCTCCTCGGGCACCAACAAGCTCGGCTTCTATGTTCTGCATGGGCCAGAATCTTTGCAATGTTGCGTTGTTGACTGGTAGGTAGTCAACAGTGAGACGATATATTGCGGGTGGTCGTTTCGGAACAATAAGAGGGGCAGATACCAATTCTTGTGCCGTTAATTCCTTGACCAAGCCGAGTTTAAGGAGTTGACGAACATACTTGATCATTAATTATTTCTTTTCTGGTGGATAAAGACGTTTTTTGGAACGTACCGGCGTGACTTCCGGCTTTAGGTTAAAGCGGAGAGGTTCGATTTCGGCCGATGTTTTTGAATTGATTTTCAACTTGATCACGTCACCATATCATAATATTAATTTGCGAAGCACTTTGCCTCCGGTATTGCTCATGCCATTTTCCGCTTCCTCAAAAATCGTATTGGTAAGAACATTTTTCTTCTAGTGTTCATCCTCCGGTCCCATGTCAAGCCACACGTCTTCTTCATCAAGGTCAGCGTCATCAGCGTCGCCATCTGCATGATATAATCCTTCCATAATACGGGCGACTTTCCATTTGGCGCAGTGTCGGATGCAAAAAGGTACTACACGTCCACGACATCGAAGTTTCTGGCATCTGCAGTTGCGAAAATGTCTCGTGTATTGAGTCCGAGTGCTTCGAGGACGGGCCGACCGAGAAGCGGATCTCCTACTATTTGATCGGTAACAATCCAACTAACTCGTCCCAAAACAAGATCTGTACCATGCCGAATGTGGAGCTCGGTGTCTACAACAACAGCTTTCTTAAACATTAGAGTTGCAGGTTTCCCATCTCGAAGGTGTGCCGCCATGTTGAAAGATCGAGGGTGCAATAATTTTTCGACGCTATGCTCGACACCAGCTTTCTTAAATCCTTCAAGGGTGTGTCTGTCGGTAATATTGTCGTCGGAGCAGGTGTCAGTGCAGATAGTTGCACGATGACGTTCACCCGAAGTAGCGTTAAATACAACGCTTGTATTTTCCACATTGCTTGGATCAACTGTGCGTTTAGCAGAATCATCTTTAGTCTATCTGCGTTTTTCAAACAGTCGATCCTTTTCTTCTTTCGGCATTCCTTCCAGTTTCGCAAGTAGTGACGTATACCTTTCTTGCTGTGTTCTTCCCACAGACACGGCGGTCTTTCAATGGGAGAACTTTCCATATTCTTCCGTTCCTTCATGGGACTGTTATGTTTGTCCTCTCTTGTAGTTGAGAAGGAAGAGGTCGAGGCCGCCGGCTTGGTCGGCACTTCCTTTTTTTCATACCATAAACTTGGCAGTTCACGGCTTCTGTCGACATCATTATGATAAACTTTCGTAATTTTTTTCCAATTGCTCGTCATAAGCGATCCGGAGGCTCATCTCACATTTCAGAGCCGGTGGGTGCAAATAATTCACAAGAAGGTAGATCGTTCTTTTCGGATTCTTGTCTCCTAAAGCATCGCAACCGACTTTTTCAAGACGCTCGAATAAGTCTGCGCAAAAATGGGTGATTCAGGCATCCGCGTCGTGGATGGGCGTTGGCATCTCGAAGCCTTGAAGTGCACCTTCAATAACGGATGGGTCCACCTCGGCGGCGCTCGATCTTTCAACTAATCTCTCGATGTAGTTCTTAATGTGCGTGCTTGTCAGGTCTTTCACATCGTCTATCCCTTCATCAATTCCTTCCAACTTGTCCATAAACAGCAAATTCTTAAGTCTTCAGTAAATATCGATCTATGCACGCTGTATATGGAAGAATGGTTAGAGTTGGAATTTCTATCTCCTTCGAGTAAAACTCGAGAAATTTCTGTGGTCAGCCACAGGAACGTCGTCGCTCTTCGGTCGTATTCGGGTTGATGCACCGACTGAGCTTTAGTTTCTGCCCCATTTTTGATCATCAAAATACGGTGATGGGGAAGAAACCACAAGTTTATTCTGTCGCGCTGTCGTGCCG
>JAULBU010009912.1:0-24565 GCA_032358235.1 Odonthalia washingtoniensis
TTTAGGAGCCATAAACTGACAAAATATATCTCATCATTTGAAAAGTATTTTATAATTTGAGGTGTACCCCCCCCCCCCAAAACGTTTTATAATGAGTGAAAGTAAATTATCGTTTTTCCACTTAAAAATGTTGTTGCCAACGAGCTGTTTGAGTGCGCAACAAGTTGCTGGGTCGGAACCGTGCGCAATTGGAGGCGTGATATTGTTTCAATGAATCGTCATGAAATAGAAATTAGACTAGGATTCCGAGAAACAGGTTCTATTTTTTGATTTCTAATCGCCATCGATGCAAATATTAAATTTTTAAAAATGTTTTTGTCTAACCAAGTAATGCTGTACATGACCCTCTAAATGTGATGTCTTGCCTTAAATTTTGTTTAGTTCGAGAAGTTAAGTATACAAAGAACATAACACGATATTTATAAAAGAAAGTAAACACACATGTATCTAGTATTTGTCGGAAAAAGCAAATTTCATTTTAATAAATCGTCAACTGTAGTTATGTATAATGATCTGAAGAGCCACCAACGATTAAAATCCTTCAGCTTTGGATTATCTACTACGCCAGTACTTTCATGTTTACTTCAAAATCAACTCACCAATTCAAAATAAATCTCACTCCATCAAATATCCAAACCCCATGAACGGTGACCGACTGACTCTTACGCAGAAACCACAACTCGTTTCATAGACTTCCAAAGCATCACAAATATTTATTGCTTGTAACCTTCGAAGCAATTTACCTCTCCCAATTACGTAGCTCTCCTTTCTATCGATCCGTTCCTCAATTCACTGCCGCCGTGATCAATCCAGAATTAGGTGCAATCTTCACCCGAAACACAACATCTTCCAACTCTCCAGGAACATTTCCAGTCCCACACCCGCACCGTCTTGGCACCCTACACTGAAACCACCCGCCTCCTGTCTGCGCTCATCGCCACCAACTTCACATAATCAACATGCCCAGAGAGGACGATTGACATCCATGATCCCTCTTGAGCGTCCTACATCCGCACCGTCTCGTCTAAGGACACTACCCGCCTCCCGTCTGCGCTCATCGCCACGAACTTCACATAATCAACCTACCCAGAGAGGACGGTTGAAGTCCATGATCCCTCCTGAGTCCCACACCCGCACCGCCCCGTCTTCAGACACTGACAGTACCCACCTTCCGTCTGCGCTCATCGCCACGCTCTTCACTTCATCCTTGTGTCCCACACCCGCACCGTCTTGTCATAGACCCTGACACCACCCGCCCTCCGTCTGCGCTCACCGCAACGCTCTCCACCCAACCCTTATGTCCAGCGAGGACGGTTGACGTCCATGATCCCTCTTGAACGTCCCGCACCGCACCGTCCCGTCATCCGACCCTGACACCACCCGCTCTCCGTCTGCGCTTATCGCCACGTTATAAACAATATCCTCGTCCCCAGCGAGGACGGTCGACTCCCACGTTCTCCTGAGTCAGTCTCGCGCAATTGTTTGTCTTTCTTGTTCTCCAATGGAACCTTCACTCCAGTTTTCGATTCGGTCTGCGCAACTATTTTCCCTGAAAATGTCTTCTGCATTTGACAGTCTCCAAATTTTCACGTTTCCTCCATCTATTCCCAAAATGACAATTCCGGTGGACACACTGTACGTTGCGCATCTCATTCTGTCAGAGTAGCTTACCATACGTCCATACAGCTGAAACCACGGGTACCTTTCCATGACGCCACAGATTTCTTGGACAACCCTGAGAAACTTCCTGTTCGACTTCTTTTCATCCTTGGTCATTCCACAGTGCGAAGATCCTTGGAAATTTGAAAAGCTCCATTCTTTGAAAGCTGCTTGATGATCCATGCCGATTCCTACGGCAACCATAGAGCAGCATCATTCTGACCGGCGTCTGCCAGGAGCCGAAACAAATTCTGAAATATGAACCCACGGAAGACACATTAGGGCCATCCATCTCTTTATCCGCAAGACGAAGAGAAGATACTACGCTCCTTTTCATCCATCAGAGACACAACGTTTGGGTGAATGAGACCACGCATAACGTTGATTTCTGTCTGCAGCTGCTTCAGTGCCATGGGCTCCTTGTCCTGTACCTTAGCCGTGTCGAGGATTTCGCAAGCATAGTGAATGCACACACGCTCAGTGCTATCACCCTTTCTAACAGCTTCTCCGATCCATGCACCTGCGAGTTGAAGAGCAATAGGTAACCCAGCACATTTCTGCAATATCTCAACAGCCGTCCATCGTTGGATTCAGGAAATGACAGAGATGAGCGCAACAGTAATATTTGTTGGGCACCCATGTCGCTTTTCATGGCAAAGCTAATCTTTTTAGGATTACCTATTACCAAGTTCTCGTCCAGGGTAGTAAAGACCAATTTGTTTTCATTGTGATTTATTATACGAACCAGATTTGAAACGATTCGTTCCGTGATACCATTAACGCACGAAAGATCCTCGAAGATAAAGAGGCAACAACGATCTTTGAACCAATTCCCAGAAAGTCGAATAGCAGTAGGTGCTTTTTTTCGCATCCCGTATAGCTTGTACTTCTTCCACGTCCCCGCCATAAGCTTCCATAGGTTCCGCTAGATTATCAACTAAATATATTACAACAGGCCCTTGTCCCATTGATACATGTAGGACTCCATCCTTGAGGTGTAAGAGGGTTCGAATTTCGGGAAATTGGGATTCTATGCGTTGAAAATGCTTTTGCAGCAATGTAGGAAACAGACGGAAACGTATTTTGGTCATTTTTTTCTTCACTTTGACACACTGAGGGTCAAGTTTATATAGATTTTCTTGGATATTAGAAGTAGATGATAGAATTAGGTGACGATGGGGTCGCGCAACATGTTCGGAAGTGCAATCCCCAAGGTAAGCGAGATGACTATTTGTGGTCATAATTTCACGCAGTAAACGTTCAATGTTTTCCGGGTGATGATCGCGCAAATCGCCCCATTCGACGATTTTCCTCGGGTTGTCAATGAAGTCGATAACTTGCCGGGGTAGGGCTACAGCCGCAGCCGCTACTTTGGTGGCCATGTTGATGGAATGAAACAAGTCTTTGGTTCCGAAAAGAATATTTTGGGCATGAAACGGTGTTGGGACGGCGTGAGAGAGTAAACGTGAGAGAGTAAACGACGAACAACGGAGTGGCCTTGTTGCGCAATTCATGTGTAGTTGCGAATGTAATGCACGTGTATGAATAATGCTGAATATCATTCTGATTACGTTAAATATGCCACAAATTTTGTGTACTCTTATTTTTGCGTTATATTTTATGAGTCAGCTTAATTATTTTAATTTATAATTATCTGATGATTCTAGCGGTTCTAACACATCGCTATCTCGGACGAAATATTATTGGCTCGACGGCACGTCATGTCGGAATCAGATTGCAACTGTATTCCGTGTACAGATTTACAGAATACAGTGCGAATGAATGGAGATGAAGCCCACTGATGTCAATTGCCACGTACAGTATCGGATCTGAAATGAAACGTGTAGTGTGAAGAAATGTAGTGTCATCACAAAAAAAAATGTTTTTTAACGGAGACATTATTGAAAAAGCTGAGATGTTGTCTTATTCAAATAAGCTTGCTGCTAAAGTATTACGAAGTAAGCATGTAGTTGTTGAATCTGTTAGAAAATGTCCATTTAGGAACAATGCAGTCAATCAACATCATTTGAACGGACGGACGAAGACGTCACAGTGGCAGAGGTTTCATTCACACAAGTGCCTGCTGCTGTTGACGTGTGCAACTGAAATGTACACGTGGCCATATCATGACTTGTCAATTGGAAAGACATTTTAATAAAATGTCTAATGTCTTTCCAATTTATATTAAACAAATGATGAAATACGTTTGTTTGAATAATGTTCTTCAGTAAATTTATAGTTGCAGTACGACGGCGTTCAGAGCATTAGACGGTTTTCGTTATTTTAATTCCATTGCATGCATTACCATCTTCGTCGGTCGTTATTAAATGCGATGATGCTGCGCAACATGAGAAAGCGTTTAGATCCGTTGGGTATGCACTGCTGGTGGGAGGCAGGAGGCGGATGGCGGAAGGCAGATGGAGGGATGACGGTTGAAAAAATACAGCACGGGACAGGTCAGGGGGGCGGGGGCGAATTGGGGGGTTTGTACGTGTACAAATCGAAACATAAAAGCATAATATTATTATATTATAGTTGATATAGCATATTATGCTATATCAACTATAATATTTTTTTTAGGGAGATTTCGTGACTAGGACGGTGAAAGTATGTATTCGACAGTTTTAGGATGGTGACGTTAAAAATAATTAAAACTTTTAATATCAAAAATCCCCTAAACACCCCTAAAATGATTTTCACCCCCCTAAACATTACTTTCGCCGTCCCAATCCTGGTTTTATCCATTTTTTTAAGACAGGAATTGTAATAGAAGGCACTGATGGATTTGAGTTGTGTTTTTTGGTGCAGATGTAATGACAAGGCCGATTGACAAACGGAGAAGTGGAGGTGAAAGAGTGGAGATAATTATCTCATAGAGTGGTAACAGATGTTGGCGTAATGTTCTCGTTGTGGCGTGAGGGAGATGACAAAGTCGATTTTTGTGAAAAGTATAGACCTCTTTCTAAAATGTCGCAACGGAAACTATTTAGAAACGGTAGAGTGGCTGAAAATGAAATGGCTCTGAGCCAATGAAAATTCGCCACGGAGCGTACAGTAAGAAACAGTAATTAAAGGTTTTTTTAGGAAATTGTGACGGGTAACCTGTTCTGGGGAAGCCGAGTTGGGACGGGAAATCGGGCAGTTCCGAACATGAGCAGCTGTACATTTCTGTATATAAATTTTTTTTTATATCGTCATGCAGGAATGGGAACATTTAATGTTCCCATTCCTGCATGACTCGTTGCCGAAAAATTTAATTGCAGTACACAGCACATTTCTGGGAAATTGTTGGAAACCGTTGCAGAGGTGTGAAAGCACTTGTGGTACTGGTGCTGTATGACACGAAACGTCCTGATTTATATTTACACCTGCACTGATTCATGGCAGTGTCATGACGATGTCGTTATGATTACCTGTCAATACACGATCAGGGATTGTTTAATTTCCGCCATCCTTTTCCGAGGAGGTGCGGCCGAAAACATGGGGAAAAGTGCACCGATACAAATTATGGCATCACATTCTCGCGCGCTTGAGGTAAAGCGAAAATAAGACGTGAGCCGGAGTGTATGGTTATGGCCGGTGGGGGCCTATCATTCAGAGAACAAGTACCTGTAGCTGACAGAATACTACGCAATACACCAGGTGAAGCAGACGAGTCGGTACACGTGGAAGGTAATCTCTAACCTAATCTCGTTGAGATTGTAACGGATACCTTACAGTGAAGTGAGACTTAAGGACAACACTTAAGGTCAGTGCTGAAATGCGGAACAACAGAAAAAGTAAAAGTGTTTGCTAAGTTTCATATAATTCTCTCATGGTAGCATCTCTTAGCAGCCGTAACACAACGATCTCATCTAAAACTAGACTCTCTCTTCCCACCGACATTCGCTTCAGCTTCCAACATCTCCGCCGATCTTGGACTCGCCAAAATCGCAAAACTCAACTAGCCTTCAGACGACATTCAGTGAAAGCGACGCGTATATACCGTAACTCGCCGCGAAGACCCTCTGCTGGTTTGCTTCAACGACGCCCCTCAGAATACTTCTGGAACTGTCTACGCCAATTGGATAAAATCAAATGCTAAGGCCAAATCAACAATTGTACTCTTCCTTGGAGATTCAACTATGGAGAAAACCCGCTTACTCGTGGATGATGACGAAATATCCGCCAAGATGCTGTGAAATGAGCTGCAAAAAATTTTCTCTGTACCCAGAACCCAAGCCGTTGCCAACCTTCATTCAAAGCTCGACGACTTTAAATTTCTCGAAGGTGCAAATTGGGATGACCATGTATCAGAATTTATGTCATTAATTGACGAAATTGCAGGTTTGGACCAACATCTCACTGATCAAGACAAAGTGACCAAGGTAATTCGCTCACTCCCACAGTCATTTGATGCTCTTGCAATGGAGTCTACATTAAGGACAACATATTTCGACGATATTACATCAGCTGTCTCCGCAAATATCGAACGAAGCCAGAATATTTGTACGTGGAAACAAATCAAGAAAATTACTCAGGCCTATCACTAGGAACGTGACAAGGGAAATGAGCGTTACATACCTAATTTCCGTGGAGGAAGCGTGAAAGGACGTTCTAGTTGTGGCCTTGGCCGTAGAAGTAGAGGAAGGGATGGAACATTCCACGGAAGAAACAAAGAGAAGAACTGTCACTATTGTGGAAAACCTGGTCATTTTATCAATTTTTGTCGGTTTCGTACCACTGATGAAGAAAATAGTATAATTTGAAAGCCTAATCATAATAGTGGCGGTAATAGCAATGAGAAAGGTTGGAATCGTTCCACAAAAAGCTGCCCTATGCAACATTATACGGACCAAGATGAAAACCTTGTTGCCAATTATGCCCAAGAAAATCAGTCTTTTGATATTAATCTGGGACCAAATAATCGTCATTTTCAGCCACCCCAGCAAGAATGGCACCAATAAAGTTCCGCAACAATGTCGCAAATATTGGAAGTGAGGAGACCAATGACGACTTCATCGACTCTGGTGCAACCCACAACTTCTTTCATTGTCGATCTTCTTTTATCGAGTATGGGAACATTAATCCAGAGGTCGTGCCGGTCGCCCATAGTAAATACTAAATTCTCGGAAAGGATACAGTACGAATATGGATCGGAACTCATCTCATTACTGAAGCATGTCATGCTCCAGAATTCACCTCAAACATCATAGCAGCGAATGTTCTTTCAAAATCATTTAAAATCTTGATATCTTCTTCACTTCGTCCATATAAAGCTTGCTTTATTTTCATGTTTGGTTCATTTCCTGAAGAATGTATCATATGAGAAACTAATTGCATGGATGGCCTTTACCCTGTGAATTGTGATGAGGTCATGCGTGACCTTATTCCAGGTAAGAATGTATTGATTGCCCAATCTACTTACGATTTCACGTCTTATCAACACTGGCACGGTAAAGTTGGTCACATAGCATTCGAACGTTAAATAACTCTTTCAAAACAACGAGACGACGTCCCATTTTTCTCTAGATCTATTATCAACTCTCTCGAATGTGTTCCGTGCATGATAGCTAAGACTAAGAAGGTGCCGGTCGCTAGAGTTGATGTTAGGGCGCTGCCCTACTACGAGGTGCATTTTGACTTATCAGGTCCATTCTTTTCAAGATTTGGAAGAAATGTTTACGTTGCTCATCAATTTGAACCTCGTACGGCCAAGTAAGACATTAGACTCTTCAAGCTTAAAAGTGAACTCCCAGGTATAGTTCGAAACTATATCTCGATGGTGGAGAATCATTTTTCTGCCGGAGGATATCTCGTCAAAACCATGCGATCTGATAACGCAAAGGAAAATATGACATCAGAGCTCATAGGGTTCTGCCAAGGAGCCGGAATTTCCATGAAGACATCTCCGCCATATGCATCAGAGAGCAACGGATTGATCGAGGGACTTGTCCGGAACCATTGAACACTCGAACTAGTTATACTGTTCGAAACAGACCTCCCAAAAGAGTGTTGGGGAGAATCAATCACTCATGAAGATTGGCTCAGGAACAGACTCTTATGCAATCGCATCGGCAACAAGATCCCAATCCTCAAATCGGACAAATACGCAATAATTAATTTTAACACCTTCATCGAGTTTGGGGCTTATGGCTACTCATTTATCTATTACCCACGAACAGTCGCCAAGAAGAAGATCCTTCCACGTCTGAGCTCTCACGATTTGTTGCAATGGAAAGTGACACAAGACTTATTCGAGTATTCGTCATTGGTAAGAACGAGATTCGCATTGTTTGCAGGGCAGAATTACATTTCACGAAGTCGAATACCCTACCATCTCTGTCAAGCATTCTGGACGGACTATCAAGACAACGATCAACCGAGGAAACCAAAAACGAAGCAGACGACTCAGCGGAAGAAGAACTTCAAACATAATTAGTCGCCATGTCGAGAAATCTTGGTCCTCACAAGTCTTACGACGGAATTTCTGACGACCCTCCTCTTCCAAGATCATTCAAAGATGCTTGTTCTCAACCTGAATGGGCAGCTGCAATCGACATAGAGTATAGTGCTATCGAAAGCCCTAAAACTTGGACTTACATCAAAAGAACTTCCACTACCACTACAGTTACTTTCAAGTGGAGCTTCAGAGCTAAATAAACCTACAAAATTGGTACTGAGTTCTTTTTCAAGGAGAGATGCACTCTCCGTGGAGACTTGCAAGAGGCGTATCGTGACTATGATCCAGAAAGCCTATACGCTCCAGTTGCCGCTCATGAGAGCATACGCATGCTATTCTCAATCGCAGCAAGTAACGATATTAGCCTAGAAGGATGTGATATCTCAAATGGGTATCTCCATGGATTTATAGACGTTCCAATAGTCATGGAACAGCCTACGGACTCATCCGGAAATTTTTCTGTACCAGTTCACGTCTCTCTCCTAATCAAATCGCTTTACGGTGCGAAACAGGATGGTCGTATCTGTGGTGTCTTACTCCATGACAAGCTGACAACGTGGGGCTTCCAGAAGTCTACTGTCGAACACCATCTCTACTTTCTTAGTCGTGAGAAATCATACATCATGTTAAGCGTAGTCGTTGATGACATTTCTTTCGCTGGAAATGACCAACGTCTCATCGAACAGCTCAAAGAAATGATGACTTCAGAATTTGATGTTAAATTGTATGGAACGCTCAAGGCTTTCACCCGCTGGACTGTCACACGATCACCTACATGGATTAAAATCGACCAGCGCCAATACTCAGAACGGCTTCTTGCTCGTTTTGGTCTACAAGAGTGTAACGAAGTATTGTCTCCTTTGGGATCGAACAGCGATTTGCAGCCCTATCTATCTAACGAACCACTTCTTGGATTTACCATACACCATGATTACCGTGCAATGGTAGGCGGGATCGTATATCTTGCGGCTTGTACAAGACCAGACCTTACGTTCTCCGTGTCAGCCCTAGCTCACCACCTTCATGATCCGTGCCATAGTCATATGCTACTTGCCAAACAAGTATTACTATACGTAGCGGGAACTTTGGATTATAGAATGAAGTTTCGATCTAGTCGATCTCTATGACCTGATAGTATCCACGCCGCGGTTGATTCTGACTGGGGTGGAGACACAGAACACCGAAAGTCCACAACTGGATTCATAATTAGCATCAATTTCGCTCCAATACTTTGAAGAAGCAAGCGCCAAACAATTATCGCCCTATCCTCTGCAGAGGCCGAGTACATCGCACTATCTGCTTGTGCCAAGGAAATTTCCTGGATTTGAAAGATGTTCTGGGATATCTGTCATCAATCGCGCTGACACGACTGGGTCAATTCTCCTGCAACCAATATTGACGTGGAAAGCACTTCTGCGATGTCAATTGCAACTCGAGATAATGCTACAACTCGAACAAAGCATATCGATCGCAACTACCATCACGTTCGCGACCTTGTTTCACGTTGCATTGTTAGTCTCAAGAAAGTCCCCACTAAATTACAAGTGGCCGACGCTTTGACAAAGCCTGCAACGGTTCAGGTTCTGGATCGATTCGTAACTGCCCTTCGTATGAAACATTAAGTCAAAACAGGTTACGTATATCAATGGGATGGATAAGGGGGAATAATAAAGTATCATTAATATTAAAAAAGGACAGACGATGATGATGATGATGGAAATATCAAGAAGAACAAGAATGAAAAATTTCAACTTACAACAAAAGAATGAGAAGAAGATTAATGAGTTCAATTCAGTTGAAAAATCTACCAGACCTCACACGAGATGATCACCTACAACAGTTAATCAACCCCCAAACGTTTCATAGAAATCCTTATCCGACAGCACTTGTTGCCAAGGACGTACGAACTTCGCTCGAAAGATGAGACGAGAATTGGGGCGGACCTCTCCCGAAAGGGTCGTATAGAGAAGATAGTGGACACGCTTAGGTCCCGTTGTCTCAAGTTTGTACGCCACTATGAGAACAAGGCGGTCCGGAGACCATTTCGACCCTGGAAGGGAACAGCGGAAACAGGGGCTGTGCGTTAGATTCGTATCGCATGTTAGATCTGTCTAGTTGGTATATTGTATCTTTGAATCATATCGGATGGTGTTTAGATTACGATTCTGACATTTGTAGGTGCAGGAGTGTTATAATTTATAGACGCAGGTGATGCCATATTTGGCGACATATTTTATAGCTGCGGATGATGCCATATTTTGCAAAATATTTCATAGATGTAGATGATGCCATATTTGGCGACATATTTTATAGATGCAGATGATGCCATATTTGGCGACATATTTTATAGATGCAAGTGATGCCATATTTGGCGACATATTTTATAGATGCAAGTGATGCCATATTTGGCAACATATTATATAGGTGCAGGTGGTGCCACATTGGGCATCACATTTATGGGTGCAGGTGATGCTATTAGGAAATAAATGTTATGGTGCAGGTGAATCCTGAATAATATTTTATTCGATGAGAAACGAGTAAATCAACTTTGGTCAGTGTTTCTATTTAAGGGGTAGGCGTATAATGCAGTGTACGTTTTCGGCACTTGTCCAAATTATATCTTCGTGCCACGGTACCGAATGGGGTGGGTGTGAAAGAATACCACGAAATACACCAGGTGTAGTAGACGAGTCGGTACACGTGGAAGGTAATCTCTAACCTAATCCTGCTGAGATTGTAACGGATACCTTACAGTGAAGTGAGACTTAAGGACAATACTTAAGGTCAGTGCTGAAATGCGGAACAACAGCAAAAGTAAAAGTGTTTGCTAAGTTTCATATAATTCTCTCAGTAGCGGAAAAATCGCATTGTGGTCATGATTTCTACTGTATATTACGTCATAATTGAAAAATATTGAAGAAAGCGGGAGGCAATCATAGTAATTAACCACAAATCAAATTTTGAATGTAATCAAATAGTGTTTGATTACATTCAAAATTTTACTTGTCATATTATGACATGTATGAGATACATGTTAGGCTCACAGTGGTTTGTATATGTCTAACCACCACTCCACAATTATTACTTCTGTATGTTCCATTTGTTGGAAAGCGTAAAATGCACACATTTCCGTACATACTAACGAGTCTAATATTATTAATTC
Organism: Odonthalia washingtoniensis; assembly: GCA_032358235.1. Lineage (NCBI taxonomy): Eukaryota > Rhodophyta > Florideophyceae > Ceramiales > Rhodomelaceae > Odonthalia > Odonthalia washingtoniensis. Next base: position 11,265 of record JAULBU010009912.1, read on the forward strand.
TCTGCGGAAAACACTTGATATTCAAGAAAAACACACAACATAGACAAATAAAAACACGAAATCCTATGAATGCTATTGATCAGGTATTACTACGAGATGTAAAAATGCGGGAGGAGGCAATATATGACATACTGAAAAGCTCGTCAACGTCACGTCATTTATTGAAGAAGGTTCTAGTGAGTATGTGCCTGCATGAAGGTGCAGATTCGATCGAAAAGGGGATGATTGAAGAAATACTCGTTGTAATTATGGGGTTGATGAAGAATATGTGCGAAATGGCGTTTCCTGGAAAAGGTAAATTGGTTTACATTCTTCTCGTTGAAGTACAGAGAAACTTCATGCGTTTATTTAGATGTACGAAAAAGTCAATTGTTTAACGGTGTACATTGCGTGCCGTGATGATTTCATCTCTTCCCTGCTTAGAAATGAAGAAAATACTAAATGGAAATGAGAAAAAAGTTATTAGAGACTGGTATGAATGGATTGCAGAAGACGTAGAGATTACTACAACTATTGGAGCATGTGAAATGACATCTCAGAAGAGGAGGAAACTGTTGAATGGGTATGTTGCGAAAATTATTCGGCTTGGACGAAATGATAATATTGCTATCTTGAGACTTAGTAAGATACCATGTAAGGAAATATAACGAGGTAGGATAGACGATAAAACTATAAATTTCAGTACTTTCATTCATATTCCGACAAGATCCCATCCAACCGCTGTCATGAACTAAGAGAATTAGATGTAACGGAAGAAAGATTAAGTTTAGGCCAGTAGGTCTTTACGAAAAAGATAGGAGGAATTTTAGCAATGGAAAAACATCTAGGACGGAAAAGTTTTAGAAGGATGACAAACGTCTTAAAAAAAGGCAACAGTCTGTAAAAACATGCCTAGAATACGTACTTCAGCAATAGTCTACGAAAAATTAATATTTTAAAAACATAAGTAGAGGATGTTGCAATTCATAAGACGTTGCAAGATAGAGTGAATGGGGTTAGAGAATATCTCAAATATACAATTCCGCACCATATTGGGACAGATAAAGACCGTATGCACAATGTGAACTACAGTTTATATGACAAGATGGAGATCACTGGGAATACGGGAGAAAGGAGTGATCAATGTAAAGTTGAATATTTGCAGTGTCTGAAACCAATGCAGGTTATTGAAGATGTATTGAATAAGATAAATTAACCTAATGAAGACGTGAAAAATGCATTGAATGAAGTAAGACGAATGATGACTACCTTTATAAGACATCAACACAGAGAAAAGGTGCAGGATAGTACGATTGGTGGAATATATAACGAAATTTGTAAACCACAAGTTGGGACTTCTGGATCCCTTATTATAGACTGTATAATGAATATATAACCGATACGATTTTGTGAGACGTCTACAGAATTCCTCGGAAAGCGGGGTTACTCGTGGAATGGCGAAGTCTTTTTCTACGCGAAGGAGAGAAATGAAAGGGAGCAGAATGGCCATATGGTGGAGGCAGAAGCGGATACTGATGGTAACGAGACAAAATGCGAAGAAATAGAGGGATCGGAAAATAATGATGTGCTTTTTAGCACTTTATTTCCCAACCACATTGTGGAAAATGATGCACAACAAGATAGCATGGAATTAATGTCTATATTTGATGCTATATTTGCATGGATAAAAATTGAGGATCCGACACTACGCGAAATATGGCTGATATCTGATAACAACAAATGTTATCAGAACAAAATCATACTGGTAGGGGATCCTCTTTTGGCAGCGCATCATGGGATTCGACTGCATGGTTTCAGTCACCACAAGATGAAATGCAGTAACAGAATTGTGGACGCTCATTTATCCATATCAATGAAAGTTATGTATCGATATGTGCGAGAGACGGAAACTATTGTGACGACGCCTGTCCATGCTGTAGACGCTTTAGGATACGATGGTCGAATTTGGGAATTATGTCTTTGAATTAGTACATGTAGATCGGAATTCTGCAGGATTGTTGGCAATGAAGGAGGCAATCAGGAACAAGAAGTTTGCAAATATTCAGCGGGAAAGTGAATTAAAATTTAGATGTGTTCGGAATTCTACTGTTACGGCAACTGTTTACCCATATTCCGATGGGTTGGGAAACGAGTACATATTTAAGAAATACCGTATTATTCATCGAAGGACTATGGCGTATGTTGATACAAAGGTGAGTAATATGGGCGATGTGGGATGTGGGGAAGAGGAAATGGAAAATGTTGATATGGAAAGTAGTGCAGCGCCTGTGGAAGAAGAAGGATATAAATCGATAAGTTCTTTGTTACCAATACTATAAATATTGACTACAAAAGTGACATCACTGGTGTAGTTGTCTGGCTGCGCTTGAGTGTGAACTCATTGAAAAGAGAAAATTGTATCCGTCCTTCCAGCGACATTTGTGATGCACATGCCGAGATGGATGCACACAAGGAGGAAGTTGAGGAAGGTTCTGGATTGGAATGGGAAGTTATTCTAACTCAGTGTTGGAATAGTCAAAGATTTTATAGAAATAAGGCAAGTTTAGACAGACATAAGGAAAAATTCAATGAAGGAGATGTAAGATGCAACAAAACCGTTATTAACCGTGCTTCGGAATTGGCTTTAATTGCATTGGAACAAGGAAACCTGCAAATTCAGACTGACAGTAGAGGAAGCTCATATTTGAATGACATTGTTGTGAGAAGTGTAATCAAGGAAGGAACTGTTCTTGAACCTGGATGTACATTAAGACCGCGAGAGGGGAAGACACTGGGAAAGAATGACATTCAACCGTATTTGAAAACGATAGAAGCATGGTTTCTTACAGTCGTCGAGGAAAAGGGTAAGTAGATGAGTGAAAGAACAACGCTAAATTTCCTGGAGTTGAAAATTCATAGATGTTATGATATACTATGAGATCAGCACATCACTCAAGCCGTTTAGTCATTTAAAAAGAAGCATAATCTTTGTGCTATTGAAAAGAACGTTGGATGCATGGCATTACCGGAGGAAGTTGAGCTGGAGTTGAATTGCATGGACAACTGTACAGAAACGGGGGATGTACAGCAATATACGACAACTTTGGATGTGTAGGTAATCCGTGAACCTGTTTCAAAATGAACTGGTTGGAAACGGATACTGCCAATGTACATCACATGTCTCCGTCAGCTGATAAAAGAAAACCGTTCTTTAAAACCTAGTGCGACAAGAGAGGTGATATGTCAAAGATTGACGTATAATGTAGAATAATTTCCGTCCGACTTCCCGCATGAAAGTACCGTGCGGAATAAAGTTTACTATTTTAAACGGGAGTTTTACCATGATAATTCATTTTCTATACAAATTTACATTCACATTACATGTTCTTTGTATAATTTCAAAAAACAGGATCAGTTCTAAAGAATTTAGTATCCCCCTCCTCATCATATTCAATTACCTCGTTATCATTCATGCGCCTCACTATATCACTTCCATGTTTCTGTTCTTCCCTTCCTTCTCTCCTTCACCTGCGTCGTCATCCTCAACGGCTGATACATGTTCATATTCGTCATACCTTGCTGCTGCCGTCCCACACTCTGAATTTGATGATGAAACCATCATATTATTATTCAGTACATCTCCACTATACTGTTGTTGTTGCTGCTGTGAATTAATAATATAATCACCTCTTCTTATTCCAAAACTATCCTGTTCATTATCTCTAGCATTTCGATCTGCTAATCTTTGACCAATATCCACAATTTTTTCTTCTGCGAATAAACCACTATTTCCACCTCCACCCCCATTACGATTATCATTACCACCACTTCTGTCGCCACTACCAATACAAAAAATTCCAGAGTTTCTACCAGAGATTCGACGTACTCTTACTGATGGTCTTGTCAATGTCAATGTCGATATTAACGTTGACTTTGACGTTGTTATTTTTGCTGCTGCTACAGCTTGATAGAAACGTGGTAACGATGCACTTGAAACATAATTCAATTCATAATCATGTTTGTGATTAAGAAATTGCTTTTGACTTAATTGTTGCTCACCTTTCATAACTTCTGCAATCTCAGCTTCTGACATCTGTCATTTTGTTATTACTATTTACATTTTGTGACTTTTCTTCTTTTATCTCATTACTATGAATGTCGATATTTCGAGTTCTAGAGATAGGTGTAGGCAGTGGGTATGGTGGTTGATGTAGATGAATATCACGAATTTGGTGATGCTGACGTTTTTGTGTTTGTGGTGATGATTGAGATGAGTAGATAGTGGCCTGTTTTTTTGTTTTAAATATTAATGAATGAGGGATTTGTTGATGGTGTTCTGTAGTTATACGACTATCAAGTAGGCGTGATGAAAATGACAAACAAGCGACGGATCGTCTGCGTGCGGATAGTTGACTTGGAGGTCGTTGAAGTGTGTGTAGCAAACGTAATGGACGCGGGTGACGAGATGAATATGGAACGGAAGCTGTTGTGTTGTTGGTGTTGATGGAAGGATTCATTTTTTTCTTTGAACTAGTAAACGGTTACGTTTATCAGTGAAAAAGTTGACACGTTTCTCTAATTGTCATTTCAAGTTGAAAAGACTATTCTCTTCTGGCCTTTTACAGACGCTGTAACTTACAGTCTGTAAGAAAGGGGAAATGTCATATGCCACTGTATATTCAATGTACACTACATTGTATCTTATAGTATGTAGGAAATGGGAAATGTCATATTCTACTGTATGGCCAATGTACATTACATTTCACGTAAAAACGGGTGGTAAGTTTTTAACGCGAATTTTTGTTATTGAACAAAATCACGTGCGTTATTCTCCAATGCGTCCCATGGATATCTCATATCATTCACCTTCCCAATCAGCCTTCTTCTTCGACAAGATTCCTCCATTACTCTCTACCCGCCGGTCCGTCCGTCTCAAGCTCGCGATACATAGGATCCATCGGACGTCAAAACACTAGCATCTTAACTTCCCCCAAGCCCACTGACTTTTTTTGGCACAGGGATGTATATAATTTTTATCCAAGCAGGGGAGCTTCCCCTCCGGTTCGTCTCCCCGACCCATCCAATTCAAAAATATGGACTTCTATCCAGCCCAATCAGATTCGCAGAGCAGTTGAAACGGATTTCAACTTTACCCTCGCCCAACAGACAACTCATGCCATTAGAAATACAACTACACATATGCCCAATCCGGGGATGCACATAGACAACCCCCACAACTCTTTATTCGGGAAACATTTCACGGTGCCGATCTCCTGTTCCAGAGACGACATGATTATCAAACTTCACCAATCTCTCTCCTCGCTTCCTAATTGGAACTCACGTTATACACGGTAACTAAAAACGAAAACTCGGACATAATTAAATCGCGGCCGCACTTCGTGGACGATATTTCTCCCGCCACTCCTATTATCTTATCAACCCCCTTCGCACTTCTTCCAAACCTTTCTCTTCAGACGATGACAATACTACTATATTTTCAACGTGGCGAACCTATTTCATAATCTAACCTTGACCAATATGCTCCCCTACCTCTTCCCATTAACTCCTGTTCCACTTTCCGGTCTCCCTTTTCAAGCCTACCTCACCACCCTCTCTATTTATCTAACTGTCCCTAAAACATTCTACTGCGACCGCTCGAATCGGCCCTGTAATGGGCTTCACCCTGGGTGTCTCCCTAGAACAAATGCACAATTCCAACTACCTTTTACGCCTATCACATCTCCCGTTTAACATTAATCCTGTCCTCCATTTTCTGATTTATTCCTTCGCACCCTTCTCTAATCCGCAAAAGCAACCATTATCATGCCATATTATTTACGAAGTCGTAAAAATTATGGACCGTACCTTGCACAAAACAATAAAACACATTTAAAGATTTTATAGTAAACCAAATAAATCATTTTTTATATGAAAAGTACATAACGAAAAGGATAAAACGTAACATATCACTTAAAACGGCCCATAGCAACATCGACCTGCACACGAACATCAACAGTTTTAATAAACTCGGCCATATGGCGTACGTATCAATGAGGAATTTGGCGACGATTTAGAAATTTACTGGAGATGATATTTACAGTTCTTAACAAAAGAACACGGTCCTACCACTCCGGCCCCTCATCGTCCTCCACATCACCTTTTCTCGGCAAACAGACTCCATTTGTCTCCTGTACCACGGTTTTATCAGATTCCATACCAACATCAGCACCATATACATTTGCGAATTGCATTTCTACATTAGAATATTCTTTTTCTTCTTCTTCTACATGCACATCGCTTCCATCCTTCTTCACTGCCCCTTGACGTCCTTTCTTCCCACCTTGTCCGGTGCCTAAGAAGAAAGGATCACCACTGATACTTCTAGTCCCTGCAGTACGCAGAAAAGTGGCCAGCTCGTAAGAAAGCTCATTTGACATAGTTGGTGAAATTTTTGAATAGATGATCTCAGCCTTCTAACATTCTGCCTCGCGATGACTTCCCAAATAAAGAATAAAGCTCGCCCTCAAATAAAGGAAACAGACACGGATTTATACGTACATTTGTGAATACTTCCAATGTCTTACAATCTAGAAGTATCTTTTTCACATCTGAAAATCCCTTATCTCAACTTGTCCAAGTGCAACAGTTACCGTCTGTTTTACTTTTCATAAAACTTTTTGTTTGCATAAGCACTCCCTCTACAATTACGATAATCGGTAACGTCCACACATGTTTCACGAAACGTGTCATTTACCCATTTTCCTTTTTCAAACAAACCTTGTAACCGTACAACTTGTATTTTCTTCGCGTCTTTATACTGCAACAATAATACATCACCATATACCCCAAAAAGTGGAATCTTCCACAGTCTGGCCAATTACTGCACTTTTCGGCCAGAAAACATTACCAAACTCAAAAAGTGTCATAGAAATCAGAGCCATGCACCACATGTCATGTCTTAAAAACACTTTTTTCAAATCAAAGGTGCAGACTGCACCATTTTAAGAAACAAGAAGTTCAATGACAGAGGAAAAAGGGCACAGATAATCTATTTCGAAGGAAAAATAGAGAGAAAAGAAAATGCTACAGGTAGCAGCAAAACAAAATACACTGTCAAAATCGCTTGAAACGGAAGTCTCCAACAGGTCAGTTAGAGGAGACTGCGAAGACAGAAACTGCAACAGATTAACTACCAAATGCTATGAAGAAGTGGCATAAACGTTTCTGGAACTTGTCCTCAAATGGCCTGAAGCATACCTCTAGACTAGACTTGCTGGATGTAACAAAAGGGTAATTGAGCAGGTCACTCAACTATGTCAGATTTGCAGAAGGAAAATCCCGTGCAAATTAGTATAAGAAGAATACAAAAGGATGTAAATACTAACCGAAAATGCAGAAGAGCTCGTATACTCTGATACGAGCGGTCCGTTCTCAGTCACAGACGTCAACAATGAATTATACTTTCAAACTTATATCTACGACTATTAACGTCTCACTGTGACTTTCTTCATGAAAGACAAAAGCGATATAATGAGTAATATTTAGCGATATGTATATTTCAAAAGAAGCAAAGGGTATGAATTCAAGACTTTTAAAAAGGACCAGGGCACTGATTATAGCTCAAATGAAATACAACAATACCTGAAGATATAGGATATAGCACATGCGCCTACTGGCCGATATGCAAATGTGCAGATTCATGTCGCAGAACCCACAAATAGAACTCTCACCGAAATGACGCGAACCATGCTACTCGACGCTGGTCTGCCAAAGTGCTGGTGGGGGTATGCTATGTTATACTATACTATGATCGGGTACAGGTGCACCAATTCCACCTTCCAGAATATGGAAACTACATATCCCCGCTTCTTTCATAAGGATGCAGACTTGAAGGTGTTTCAACCATTCGGGTGCACTGCTATCATATATATACCGATTCCTAACAGCGAAACATTGGATGTGACTTCAGAAAGGGGAACCCTTATTGGAATAGAATAAGATAAACTTTGTTAGAAAATGTATTTCCAGTCAACACGAAACATTGTTCAAGCACGAGGTGTAAAGTTCATCTAAGAGTAAGATTAAAAATTTATAGTTTACGAAACCCGCTTGTTAAATATAGAAAAGAATGCCGACTCCTTCATTTCAAACAGAGAAAACCCAAATTACACATTTGAGGTAAAGGGGTGATCACGGAAACCCAAGAATGGCAAGCACAAGACAAAAGCAGTGCAGAAGGATGATGCCAAATCATCAAATAACGACCTAGAAAACACCTCAAGAGAAGAACGAGGTCACACTTTTAAATCATCAATACAGAAAAGCCATGAATAATGAGGTAAATAATGAGACCGGAGATGATGAGGATATTTAAATCGTGACTGATGACTACATTGAGATAGTAAAAGACATTGATGACATCACTAAAAAAGATGATGATTCAAATGATGATTCCGAACTTGAAGGGACTGCACAAGATATAAGTGCAAACTACACGTATAGTGTATCCGCCATTAAAACCGTATAATAAGCGATGGCGGAACATGCGGTGCAGTCAAAAATGGTACAATCACAATGAAGAGGAAAGTTGGACGCCCAACAGGGGCTAAAAGCAGAATTGAAACTCTGAAAGGAGCAATTGATGGAGTAATAAGGGCTCCAAGACCAAATCCTAAAGCTGCAACCATGACACTAGTAGACGGAGAAGGCAACGTCACCATGAATTAAGCGGTGTTATTGGCGGATGAACTGACGAGTGACACAGACACTCCCGTAATATATCAAGAAGCAATGAGAACAGAACGTGCTGAGAAATGGAAGCAATCATGCGACCGAGAGATGAGTTCCATGAAAAGGATGAATGTGTATGAACTTGTGGATACGAAAATTGGCAGAAAACACATAGATACCAAATGGGGTTTTAAAGCGAAGACGGACGACGAAGAAAATTTAACCAAGGACAAATCCAGATGGGTCGTCAAGGGTTTCTTGCAAATCCATGGTGTCGATTACGACCTCACCCATGCTCCGGTTTCGAGGATGTCAACGTTACGTGTAATAATATCACTAGTAGTGAAAAGTAAATTACAAATGCATAAAATGGATGTTAGTACCGCTTTACTCAACACCGCACTAACCGACGATGGAATCTATGTAAATGACCTACCCGAATACGAGAATATAATTCGACATGGGAAATCTTTGCGCTTATTGAAAGCCTTATACGGTTTAAAGCAAACATACCACATGTGGAATCTGACATTGGATGAATTATTGAGAAAGGGATGTAGCATTCAGCCAAGCAATGCTTAATCATGCCTATAAACGAGTTATAAAGACGACACCTTGGAACTTTCAATCACGGTGTACGTTGATGACATTTTGATAATGTCGATAGACGACGACACGCTTCAGAAAGAAATGTAGAAGATGGGAGGTAGATTAGCAATGAAGGATTTAGGTACTGTGACATGGTTCCTTGACATCAACATCAACTCAAGCCCAGAAGGCGTATATATGACGCAAAAGCCTTCTGTAGACAAGGTTCTGCAACGAATTTGGATGCGCGATTCCAAGTTTACACCGGTGCCGCTGTCGGCAGGAAAGGACATGAAGTTGTTGGAATTCATGCCAAGTGAGATGGAAAAAGGGAACTTCCCTTATCGCGAGTTAATTGGTTGCCTCCTATATTTGGGGGTATGTACCAGACTCGACATATCGGACATTATAGCAGAGTTGGCTCGCTTCGTCGCGAGTACGTAAAAATGCCATTCGCGCCCATTAAATGGAGTGAATCGATACATAAGTGGAACAAACCGTTTTGGGATGTTCTGTGGTAAGTGCTGTTGATCACGCGAGCTTCGTGTTTATGCGGATGCGTCATAGGCTGATGACTTGATAAATAGAAGGTAAACATTAAGAATAATCACTTACATAGGAGAGAAAATCATTGATTGGAGTTTAAAGAATCAAATGATCATCACCCATAGCACAGCAGAATCCGAATATCTTACCGCAGATTCCTCTGCTAGAATGATCGTATGGTTTCGAGTCCCACTCGAGAATCTAAAAAAGAAGAAGGTAGGTCCCACATTGATGCATGAAGAGAACATGTCATGTATTGCGCTGTTGAAAGGTGAAGGAAGATATTTAACGTCCAAGAATATAGGGCTCCGTTATCATTATCTCCACGAGAAGATCAAGACGAAGGAGCTACGTTTGGAACATATTACAACTAAAGACAAACTAGCGGACATATTAAAGAATCCGCTTGCACCGAAGACGATAGAGGAATTATTGCACAATATTGTGCTCATGTTAAATTGAACTTCGAAGTTTGGTTGATAATGAATATTTTCATCAAGCCAAGAAAAGGCATGAATTTTGGAAGTATTAAGCTGGATGTAATTAGTAAACTGATTTTAGATCAAGTTATAATTATATATATACATGCCGATATACGTCTGGAGTTCAGTAAGTCCAGTAAGAGATAGAAAGCGAAACTGAAAGGAATTGGATATATATGTATATATCATAGATTGATGTGAGATCAAATAAGATTGAGTATGTGGGTATGGATATACTTTGGATAATGTTATTGCTATTCATTAATATGATTAGATCAATGTATTCGGTATATATGTATATGTCATAAATTGATGTAAGTTCAAAATAATGATTGAGTATGTAGCTATGGATATTTTGTTAGGTCATGGTAATTTGTATCTATTAACATGATTCGAGGTTTCATTCTATAGAATGATCAGTTTGCATGTGAATGATAATTATACATGGTTTCATGAATTGAACTAGGTTCATAAAATTAAAGATTGGTTCATGAGATGGGTTATTAAGAATCAATTCGCATGTGAATGATGTTGAAGAAGTATAGATCAAGGCTTGACTGCACATGCATAAAACTACGCAACTTGGAAACGGTTAATATGCAGAGCGGGTTGTAGTGAATATGCGTGCAGGATTGGGTGAGGAGTCCAATTCCGAATTGAGCATCAGCACACGAACGCTAATTAACCACGAGGCTAGTCTGATGTTTGAAAAGATCATCAACAGCCCGTGATGGTTAACATAATAAGGGTTGTTGAAGTAAAATTTCTGGATGTCAATTCATAGTAGATGAGCTCGATGAGGGGGCAGAGGGTCCAAGGAAAAAGTTCGGAAGAATTGAAGTTGAGCCAGCGAAATTTCGTAGATCTACGAAACTACTTTCGTAGCTTATTTACTTACCGAATTACACAAAATGAGTGCGATGACTGTTAAGTTTTGAAGGGAAAGCTGAGAACGAAACCGAAACAACTGGGAAACCGAAACAGTCATCTTTATCATTTCAATTTTCTTCGACGAATCTATGCAGTTTCATTATAAATCGGTTTGTGGACTTTGTCCCATACATTTAGGGACAACTTGAACGTATCTTAACAACATAGCCAACAAATAGGAGTCAATCCACAACAAATGTAACATCAATCGCACCGTACCCATCAGCTCAAAGAAGTACCACGAATTGTTCGTGCTCATTTCAGCATTTTCTGAACCTCTTCCTCCTCTTCACCTTCTTTCGCTGCCGCATGTAGCACTGTTGTATTCGGTAGGTCAAGCAATAATGCGTATACAGCTCTTCTATTCCCTTGTTCACGTCTCTCGCGGCATTTTGTTATTAAAACATCAGAAACTCGCATTTTATGACGATGATTGCGCTGATGTCCTTGATGTTCTCGTTCTACATCGACATGTTCCATTTCATCAACGTCTTCCCCATTTTTTTCTTTTTCTGTAATTTTATGTACAAGAACACTTAATTTATTACAGTATAAATTATTTCATTTTTCGTAAACCGTAATTTGAAAATGTGGCAATTTAGTGGAAAAATATGGTACGAAAAAAACCTACGAAAAACGGCACGACAATCGCAAACGGTAAACCCTCTAAAGTCGTCTTTTTTTGTATGCACTGGTTTGAAATAAAAGAAAATCATTGTGAATTTTTCTGAACAATCGTTATAAAAGGGGATCCTATGACATGAATTGTGTTGAAATAGTCGGATCTGAAAGCGATGAAACAAGGACAAAAACTGTACAGTTGAACTGTACAAAAATCTACATTTGTAGGATGTTGTAAAATACTTATAGGAGCAGGCAGAAAAGGGGGGATGGAAATGGTTATGCAACCCCATCGCGTATGGTAACAGATTTTTAATGAGGTACCGCCTCTTTTTGTCATGCGATCATCCACGTGCTCACCTCAACGTCATCCCCACCGCCTTTTACTCCAGGTGTGGTCACCATTTCGACAATATCTATCCTTCCTGTTCTGCCATTTATTTTACTGTGAGGCTTTTTGATCTAATTAGAAAGTATAAATGGCTTTTGTTTTAATATTAATACAAAAGCCATTTACAATTTTCAAAATTTCAAACAATATAAAAATTAAAAATTAAAGAGAAAATCCGTGATTTGATCCTTTAATAAATAATGATTTTTCTATAATATGCGTTCATTTAATTTTCAAAACATCTCATAGTCTATTTACATGTTAATGTAGACACCTAATTATATATTTTGTTCTTGTGTTGACATTCATCATGCAGAACAAGCATCGAAAGGAAGTCTAGATATGAAAATGCTACATCTTCCTCCAACCAGATCGAACAGGAGGGACAAAAGTTGAAATGATTAATGGACTGTACCTTTCCACAATGATCTCACAAGTCACATTATTGGTAATTGTACTATGAGTTGTGATAAGTCTTTTTCCAAGGGCATAATACAGTTTCCTTTAAATTTATTTCTGATACTAGTGATAGATTTAGTAATTTGTTGCTCACCTAGAAGTTATTGAGTATCAAGGAAATGCTCTCTGTGCCTAAACAATCGTAAAATATGCACTGGAGAGGCGATGTATCCATAACAACATCTTTCAATAATGGGTTCGAAACTATATTTATATATGCGAAATTTACAATCCTTCAAAGCTTGCAAAGGAATCGTTCCTGTCGCTTTACGAAGAACAGAAGAATCATCACTCTTCCGAACCATTGAAAATTAAATCTCATTGCTCTTCAACTAAACCACATCATCAGGTTAAGTTGAAGAGAAATGAGATTTAATTCGGAATACCGAAACACTCCGGCAACTGGAGAAACCCTATATAAGCCGACGAACGAAATCCCAGATATTACGGTCCTATTGCATCAGCTCTGTTTTATATATCCTGCCTTGAAAAATTCCATTTAGGAGCCATAAACTGACAAAATATATCTCATCATTTGAAAAGTATTTTATAATTTGAGGTGTACCCCCCCCCCC
>JAULBU010009923.1:0-46649 GCA_032358235.1 Odonthalia washingtoniensis
ATGGCTGTACGGTAACACGGCACAGAACAGTACTCTAAGGTTCTGAGATTTCTGGTTGACGTCCCTGAGTTCTTGTCTACAAAAATGAACACCTGGGTTGTTGTTCCACGATCCAATGCCTACAATGACTATCTTTTCTCGTCTGTATCAAATGGGCTTAAGAATGAAGTTGAGCAGAATTTGCGAAGCAAATGCATTATTCTTACAGTCTGTCAAAGGTGTGCCGACTGGTTTTTGCTTCTTCGCTTTAGTGCAACTGGAAACAAAGCTGGAGTTGTCCGTCTATCTCAGCAACAAGTTGTTGAAAAACTTGGTTATACATCGGAACCTACTATAAATCTTCCCCAAGCCGAATGACTGACTCTTTTTATGAATTCATAGTTCTCTACAAGTAGAAGCACAGAAGCCATTAAGCGAGGATCAATTAACGAGGTTTATGTTCTTTGCGCTCTCGAGAAATGTGCGCAAGTTTGTTATTTGTACCCATGTGAAATGTTGGCACGGAATGATGGTATGTTTATGGTTTTATCACCAGATGCTATTTTCTTGCTTGAATCAAGCACATCCATAACTACATCAACTTTTTCTACACTTCGTAATGTACAGTCTGAAAATAGAACGCTTGTAATTGCAGCAGTGGAAATAAAGACTTCCGTTTCTGCTTCAAGTTTGGCCAATGTCATGGGCCTTTCTACTCCTGACTTCACCACCTGTTCGGTTTGAAGTGAAACATTTCGCAAGTAAATTTCGAAAGAACATGCTGGTCAAGTGATATAGCAAATGCCTGTCTTGCAGGTTAACATTTTCTTGTATGTTGCTGCATCCGAGACTGAAATACTCTACAAGTTCATTTTATTCTGCTGTCATGACAATTTATTCGTCCTTTATATGGAATTGAGATCAGTTACTGCACCAATTTTGCAGACAATTTCTACAGATGGTGGTGATCCACCAAAATGTGCTGATGCTCGCCAAAAAGAACTGCTTCTGTCACACAAAACGTTTTGGGATATTATTAATAATCGTGTCATCGCTACTGGTCCGTTTTCACCAATAATCGTTTTAGGAATTGCTCACAAAGTCTCTACTATAAAACAAAGTGTTGTGTAGATGATGCAACTCAAAAAGGGCTATTTTGAGGTCTTCTACTTTCCATCTCAAATGGGAGCAAAATATTGTTACTAAAATTTTAAAATCATTGGCTGTAAATTCATTCATCATCTCCCGCATTGAAAAGAAGAAAGACTGTCTTGAATCGGCTAATCTGTTCAGGTATTTGGACCATTTACGTCATGCACTGAACGGTGTTCAGTTTTTCGCTGATTACATTTTTGACATCTCGACATATTTACTCGTTTCCGCTGATCGGCTTCAGCGGAAGCAGGTTTATTCCAATTCACAAGATGAAATCAACACAGCTAAATTCGTAAATACTTCCTAAATGGAAAGGCGCCAGGAGTTAGCCAGAGCTCGAAAAAGAAATAGGATTCATTTCTTCAATTCTGATGATGGCCGAACATTGTGGTTTCATAGCGTTCATCATTAGTTTCAATACAAGCGGAAGTTACAATACGGTGCGCTATATAGTTCAACTAAATCAAATGGAAAACGGACAGGTCATAAGTATTTCTTCTTTTGCGGTACATGCTCTGTTTATTTGTGGATGAGACTATGGCCTGGGCTTCGTCGAAGCTGCTCTAGTATCTGGAATTCTACAACAGAGCTCAAGATACGCACTATACGCTCCGTATCACATAATGGACAAAGTGCTGGTATTGGTGAATATATTGTAGAGTCGCAGATGAATAACGGGAGGGTTTCAGCACATGGTGACGTTCAAAGCGACAGTAATCAACAATTTCAACAGTCAGTATTTTCGGACGAGGTCACAGATGACGACGACCTGAGTATCGCTGCTGGTACCCCGCCAGCATTATACAGAACCTTATCAGCTTTGAGCAGGAGTTCTTGTAATCTGGGGGAAGCAGGTTAGCCAAGTCCTCTGAGTCGAAGAAATAGAAGAAGATTAAATGAAAGGTGGTAGTTGCGAGTTCATAAAGCATAAATGTTTTTTAATTTTGACAATTTTTAATGTTAACTCTACTGCTCTTAACCACTTTGTAAGGGTTCATAAAATATCAGAACTGCAGTGCATTGAAATAATGGTAGTGGTAAAAGTATAGTAGTTATGAAATCCATTTATTTTTAGGTACTGAGGACAGGACCTAATAAACAATTACAAGTAATACCAATCATGTAAGTCAAAATTGCGAGCAATGTCAATGGCTGTGAAACAATGTGAACTGCACTTCACATTAAAATTAAATATTGGGGATATATGGAACACAATAATCCTGAAACCATCAGTCACGTAAAAATGTTTTCATTTCTGATGTTGACTTGAAAGACAGCTAAATGAAGGGTTACTGTCCAAGTTTGCAACGTTTCAAGTACAACATTCATGTATAAGTGATATGAGAAGGATAATCATTCAGGGAAACCGAAGTAGAATAAAAATATATTTAATAAGGAAATAGTGTTACGATCCATATTTATCGTAACACTATTTTATCAAATGTTGATGTCGGTCGCTGTGAGTTCGATCTCAGTAGTGTCCATTTTGCATTATCATACTAATACTATCGTATTACGATACGAGACTACTGAAAAATGATAATACTAATGTTATTATAACCATTGTGCCGTATTCTCGTCTGGTCAAACCCGTGACCGCGAAGAATTGCTTGAAGAAAGTAAGAGAATTTAAGGAGGTATTAATGATGGGGGCGATGAAAGTAAATTTTACTACAGGAACGAGTACATTTATTATTCAAAATGGCACATGAAGATTGCTGAAAATGAATTCATGTTGTGTGCAACATGCTACAAAAGTTTGGTTAATTAAGGAAAGTATCCACAAACATCGTTCACACGACTGACAATAATTTCAACAAGATCAAATAACCGGTCAATCGTAACAATCTTGTTAAGATCACCGCCAACAATATTTCTCAAAGCAACAACAGAGAAACCACCAACTGCAACAGTACAGATATCAATACCGTCTTCTTGAAGCTTTCTAGCAATACGTCTAGGAGCGAAACCAATACGTTCTAAACCATCTCCAAGAATGGTAACTTTATTGACATCTTCTGAACGGCGGCTCAGTTGAAATCCAGTATAACCTAAAGTGGCGGCGATATTAGTTTTGAATCCACCAACAAGTTTAGCTCTGCGGAGATCACGGAGAAATTTCCATTTCTTCCCCGTTAATTTTCTGATTCTACACGTTGTCTGACCATATTGAACGGCAGAAAAGTTACCACTCTTGTCCGTTGACAAGATTGCGATCATGAGATCGACAAAGTCTTTTTGGTCTTCGAATTGTTTTTCATTGATAAAGCCATCACCTTGGAGAGCAAAGAAAATATTGACATCACATCCAGTGTCACGGACTTTCTTGGAAAGGGCACGAAGTTGACGGAGAAGTTCTGGATCTGTTTCACGTTTCAAGATTGGATTAATTCTCCAGTTTTAATCTGTGGCAGTAACATCCAGTAAATAAAAACAATTGCGAACAAGGATGAGATATAAATCATCTTTGATGTCGGATGATTATTAGGCAGTTAGCTTGAGATGTCCAAATTGATTAGTTGTCATTCTGTTACTATTGTGATGATGAATATGAGTTGAAATGGAAATGAATGTTTGCTACTTTCTTTAAATATCACTGGAAGTCTATAATATATCGGTGGAAGCTATTTCTTCTCTTTTCGTTATTCACTGATCCTTATTATACAATTTAGGCTCCTCCTTCATCAATTATAATCAACTGAACGTTTATGAACATTTTTACACAATAGGACGTTTTGGATAGTCTAAATGGGAATGTAAACCTTCTTCTATATATTCCTGAAGAAACTAACCAAGTCAAATCGTTTTGTTTTTTTTAAAAGAAACCAGGCGTTTTTAAAAATAAACTAAACGATTTTACTTGGTTAAAATTATTCATGGGTAACTTTACCAAGAATTTCAGTTTGTTGAATTTTATCTTAAAGAAATTTTCTTTCTTTGTTTAAAACATAGCTGTTTTATGTAATTACCCTATGACCGATTTCCCGCTACCGTACAGTTGCTAAGGGGAAAAAAATTCAAAATTTCACAGTGTTGTTCTACAAAAACATCTTTTCACTGTACAGTTCCTATGGAGCGAAAAATCCAAAATTTCGTTGGGTTGTTCCATAAAACATCATTTTTAAAAAATGATTTTTAAAAAACGAAAGCAAATTAAAAGAAATCAAACACTCCACTGTTTTAAAGAAAACAGAAGAGTATTGCAGAAATGGTGTCACGTTATGTAAGTGAATTTTCGGTCATTGAAGTCTGTATGAAGGCAATATTTTCAAAATATAATAAAATATAATATATGGATATTTGTTTATTTCAAAATGAAATTTGGGTATCTCTAGTTAGGGCTGATGAACTTGAATAAAATATTAATATTTTTTGAAAACAAAGGTACATACAGTCTGTTGGAACTGGTACACACGTGGTGAAACTTTGCATTGTCAGACTCAAATTTATTATTAACACTCCCAGCATGCACTGGTTCAATTCCATTATGTGTATATTACGTAACGTTCGGACAAATGAGCTGAAGGAGAGTGTACATGGAACTAACTGGAATAATAAGCTGGGGGAATCCGGAAACGGTGTGGGTGGTGTGCAATATGAGCGGTGCTCTGGTGACGATGGGAATGAAAAGGACATTTCTCTGTATTGCCGAAAGAAGAAAATAAATGTACAGGGACCGTATGTGAAAATTATTTGTGGTACATGTGATTGGTTTGTGAATCTATCATGGCTGTATGCTTGTGACAGCATTGTCAGTGAGCTTAGAAATCCGTGACGGTAAAATTGGCATTGTCAATTTTGTGTGAAGTAGAGCTGTCGACCGTGGGATGGAAACCAGTCCATCCGGAAATGGAATTGCGACAAATGGATTCAACAGATTGTGAAAGCGAAAGGTCGTTTTGCAACGGAAGGTGCGGCAAGGCGAGGAAAAAACGCGAACACGGCGGACGTACAAGTCGACAACAACAACAACTACTTAACGCGTAACTGCATTGGCAGCAGGAGGTGATTCCCACCGAAATCGGAAAAGGGTTTGGCGATGAAGACGAGGAGGACGACGCTGTGTCATGTGTGGAAATGCCCACCAGTGCTCATTTTAATGAGTTCCGAAACCGTGACAGAAAGGGATTTATATTCAGAAATAAAGTGTACATAGATTGGACATTTCAACAAATGTTCAGTATATCAAAACAACTATTCAATCGATTGATGACCTAATTGGTCCTGTTCCGTCCGGATATATGGCTATTGCCAAGTACTATTGATGGGGAGGCTGAAATCACGACAGAGACCAAGATATTGACAGCATTGTTAACAATTAAATCTGGAAAGTATACGAACGTACAGTGTGACATGAATGTCGTGGAATGCGCAGAAGTGAAAACATATGTAGCTGAATTATGCAATTTCATAAGGAAGAAGTATGGTAATATGTTCTTAAATCGAAAACCGAACTCCGATTATGTGATTCGAATAGAGAAAGCATTTGCAAGGGAATGATTTTCGGGGTATACCGGATTTTTAGAATGTGATAAATTTTCTAAAGTAAGACATCCGGGGACAGTCATTTATCAGAGTCTAAAAGAAGTGATGTATAGGTTACAGCCGAGGTGTTGTTGGACATGGATTTATACTGTTGGTCGTGGACTACTGTGAAATACGGTACAAGTAGTAAATTCAACACATTAACAACGTCATGTGTAGTCCGAGATATTTTCCGTTCGGATATTTGTATGTGTCATAACAGTGGATATACGTTGATGCCGTCAAGTACGAGAAGGAAATTGCTATACTTCCTTGTTGACGGAAATTATCCTTTTAGGCTAATATTTTTTTTCACCAGACGGTGACGATAAGAGCTCGGCTGGGCGCAACTTTACAACCATCTGCAATACCGTACAGGAGAAAGTATCTGATTTCATTTATTCATTGCGTATGAGATATGGACTATTACATTATTCCGTTCGGAATCAGGAGGCGAATACATAAGGGGACACAACTAACGTAATAATTATTCTACATAAGATGATGACTCGTTTACAGGCAGGGAAAGGTGGTGAGAAACGTGGACGAGAAAGGAAATCGATGGACCACGTATTTAAGAAAGAGAAGGAGAAGACAAAGATGAGAAAATTGTCAATGTTAGCAACATAGAACACTTCCGTTCATGCCATATGCATGGGGATGATAGTGCGTGATAATGAGGACGATGGTGCGTGATAGTGACGGACGATGGTGCGTGATAATGGACGGTGGTGCGTGACAGTGACGGACGATGGTGCGTGATAATGGAAGGTGGTGAGTGATAATGACGATTATTGTGCCTGATGAGGAAAGATGATGATGTGTGATTCGCATGATGATGGAGGTGCGGATTAATCATGAATGAAGATGATAACGATGATGGCGGTGCGTGATCCATGATGATGGTGGTACGTACATCGGGAAGTGGTGAAGATTGTCAACGATTAATGTAGATGACAACGATGACGGTGAAGTGGTTACATATACGAAGATGAGAGACATGAGGAGGAGTGCACCGCGGAAAGAACAATAGCCGCGAACAATCAAGCAATGGAAAAAAAACAACAGACAAACTGGGCGATCGTATACGGAATTGTCATACCCTACTACAAAAATTACCGTGTACTGTACAAAATTACATTGTGCTGTACTGACTGTCAGCTGACATATCATTTAATTCAATTATCGAATGATATTTTGGTACACGTGGTAAGTTACAAATAATATTTACTGTAGATCGAATAACGATCTCAGCACAATACTATTACAAGTGTATATGTATTTTGAGAGATATCGATTGTAATTATTCCGATCCCAAATTTCTGATATACATACTTTTCCCTCATCGTGAACGAAGAATAAGTAAACTGAGGTAGACACATTTTAGACACTTGAATAGTGAATTTCAGTTCTCATTGCTACTCCAGAAGTATAATCTGACCGAAGTTGGACTGTCAACTAAAACTAGCACAGCCTATCGCCGGGTCATGACCTGCGATATAGCGATAGCGTTCACTCGAACTTTGTTGTAATTCCCACAAATTACATCAAGAGGTGGTGACCCGCCTTCAGACAATCGAGACCGTGAAGGTACTTCATCGTACCAGGTCTCCGACTCACATCGCGAGTAGCGGCTACTCATTCAGCGGAAGCAACATGGTAATCACTAACCAGACCATCGTTTTTTTGTAATAACCTCCATAATTTCATAACCTCGTATTTATTCACTTAACCCATACCCAGACTGCGACTACTCTTTGACAGAATAGACAAAAAGTGGAATCCGAGCGGAAAGGACCACAATACGGATGTCACGGCACTGATAATGTGAAGGGTAATGTGGAAGCAGCGAGTGCGCGAATGGACGTGGTAAACGACCAATTCGAACGGAAATCCCTACAGGTAGATTTCATTAATCACAACGGTAAAATTTGGACACGTGACGAAGGGATGAAGGTTTTAGTATACGAGAAGTCAACAGTGAGTGAGGATAGACGATGGTCCTTCAAGGTGTAAACTTTCCTTGCCGTATATGACTCTGCAAAATAATAGTATTAAGGACTATAAACGGAATTTGAATAAGTCGGAAACAGTCATATAGAAGGAAGGAATTGTGTGAATATACTTATAAATAGAGTGATAAGTGGTGATGGTGATTGATAATAAGCTCAATGAACGATGTAGTATGTGTTAAATATTTTGTACCTCTAATTAAACAGTGCATTCGCAACATAAAAGATAATAATTTCTAAACTGGTCTGGATAAGGGAGTGGAAAGTTCCAAAATGTGCAAAGTTTGAACCTAAACAGGAACTCATAATACAGACAAAAGTATGTCATGGGATCCTATGAATATAATTAAACGAAACGGAGAATGGGATCGTGTGAGTCTAGTGGTTCTTCAACAGGACAAGATAGCAATAAAACCGATAATTCGATTGGACGAACCGTAACGGATGAATTTCGTGATAACGAGTCATATGTAAGAAGTTATACAGTTGAAGTTATGTATAAAAATAAGTTTGCTATTCCTCTCATGTTTCTTTCTATGCTGTGCACGGAAACAGTACCTAACAACATTGTCCAGGTCGGATTATTCAAGTGGGATTCTTTATTTACACAACTGACACATTTCTCTAATCATCACCACCATCAACCCAACTGTAACATAAATCGAAATGGACCGCTGGTACGAAGAAAATCTACCGCCTGTTTTGCGTCTTGCCACGCAGAACAATGCATCATCATTATCCAGAACCGTAAATCATCATTGGGCGTACCCCTCAAGACCGAACTGGGTGCAACGAACTATGAAAGTGTTGAGTTGAAGAAACCTGCACTTCTGGTTACCATCAGACAACCGTTCAAGACAACAATGAGCAAGATCGCACATTTCACCAATTCCAAATTGATCAAAGATCATCGATTTAGAAGAAATGGAACCGGACGGAGAGCAAGGACGCCATGTTCTGTGAATGAGTACGTTAGCAGTTGCTCCAGGAGAGATTTGTTTGATGGGATGAGGTACTTGACGATGATTGACAATAAGAGCGGAGCGCATGGTAGTGGAGGTATAGAAAGAATGTATTTTGAAGTGAGTTAAGGAAAGAGGTGAGCACACACGAGGGATGATGTAATGGAGTGCATTGCCCTTCAGACGTGTGATACTATATGGGTCAGATGTCGAGAAGAAGTGGAATATAAAAACCGTGCGGTTGATCTTTGTAGGATGATGTCACAATCCACAGAACCCTGGGAAACCTTTGAAGAGGTACCAAGCATTCTTCCATTAACGATTTCGGATTGGTACATGTTGAAAAACAGGTATGCCCGGGTTGAAGACTTAGAGTTTGAGACACGAATGCGTCGTGCCGGTATAATAGCTGCTTAAAAAGTCGAACGGGATGAGGATACTGTACAAGGGAACATTATTGCATTCATGCTTGGTTGGCATGACGTTGGGGCATTTGTTACGTTAGTGGAGGACAGGGGGAAGCATAAAATGTCCGTCTAGTTCAACGTTGATAACATGGAACAATCTCCTTTGAAAGCAGCGCCGTCACCACTGTCGCCGGCTCATAAAATTCGTCAGTACAAGCACGGCACATCTATGTATCAACAAGTTTATCGTCAGGTTATAACTAAGGAGGCAGTGGATTTGTTTATTGGTGCGTTTATGTGCTGCTCACAATGCAGAATGGAAGTGACGAAACATGTTAATCCGCGTCCGACAAAAAGCAGTGGTTACGGAGTTATGACCCCTATTCCCAACGCTTTACAAGTTATGTGCTCCGATAGGTACTTGATTCATTTATATTACAACTCTGACTTAACTCTGAAAAGGTCCTGCTTTCAATACGCCGTACAATGGATATCGACTGGTTCACTTTAAGAAAGGAAATGCCGAACCCATTTATACATTACGACTGGGACACATGGGAGATTGTTGATTTACCGCGAGAAGAAGAACTAGAATTTAACTTAACCATGGACAAGGTGAACTACTGGAAAGTCAGACTTTTCCAGAAGTTAAAAGACCGATACGGAATGAGAATCAAGCAATTATGGAAAACTGCGCCGGCATCGTTCAGGATGTTTTAGTGTCCATTGGTTATATAACATGGCCACATATTGAACGGGACGGTGAGCTACCTGGTGGTGAGGATGTTGACATAGCTGGAGGTGTGGATGAAGATGTTAGGGAAGAAGTGTACTCCTATTGGGAAGGTTGGTACGGTAAGATGTCTCACTTTTTGCAGCCAGTACTACATGGCACAAATTTCTGATTTCCAGCTACTTTAGATGGTTTTTTAACAAAATCAGAGAGTAGATCGTTCAAGATGAAATCAATAACCGAAACAGTGAGAGATTGAAGCATTTGAAGGATTGCAACGAGGAATTCGAGCGCAAGGAATCCGAAACGGAGAAGGCTCTGAACCTGCAGATTGAAAAAAACAATCATTCCAGATTGGAGATAGCCCAACTAGCGGAAGAATTGGCAGCGTCGAAAGAAACTGAAGCCGAACGGCGAGCGTAATAGGACCAGATGAATTCTTTACTGGGTACTTACAGAACTGCCTTGACATATATGCACAGATCTATTTTTCGTACGCCTGAAATAACTACAAATTTCACCAATACGATTTAGAACGACATTTCTGGTGCTGTCGAGAATATTACTCCAATTCCAGTCCGACACGGAATTGAACAGGGGTATGAGGAAGCACCAACACCTCCGCCTACATATTAAAAATTGTTGTTTGCACTGGATTTATATACTAATAAGTATTGTTTGTTATCCGAAAACGGGTTTTATAAAGTGAAGTCGTTTTATTAGTCATCCTTATAAATATAAGAAGTTTTTGCATTATTATTCATCGTTATAAATAAAGGGTAGCGCTTTATTGTATGCGATAATTCCGTTCGGTACGCGCTGCCTCTGATAGCCAGTACCTATGCAACAGAAGATAATTCCGTCCGGTATGCCCTGCTTATGATAGAGTTTGATGTGGTTGCAGTAGCTGTAGCCTCTATTAAAAATCACGTAGCATTTTTCTCTACTCGGGGGAGACTATTATGTATGCACAGAAATTTCATTGTATTTATTATAAAAAATTTCATTTCTAAACATATGTTATCCGAATGGAGAGATAACTGAAATAAGAAGTATCCCATTTCTCGGGATTACCAAAAATCAAATTGGAAGAAGTAATAACTAAATGACTGCAAAAGTATTTACTCGTTGTTATGAACTATCATGAAATTGAAAATGCATATGCAATGGAAAATTTAAATTGTTGTCATGTTATACATGTACGAGATATAGAAACAATGTTATTATATAGATATAAAAAGAATTTCATTACCTACGATTGAGAATGTACTCCCATGTAATACATATTGTGGAAGTGTTTTCGACAGAACCTCCTGCCGAAGACGATGAGATTATAGAAGGTCAACATCGGTCACCAATTATGCCACCACCTCTACCACCACCACCCCCTCCCTTTACCCCTGATGCTCTTCTCTCGCAATCTGTGTAACCTCCTTTCACAAAAGCTGATAAATTTGTTAGATTTTGTCGTAAACATCATGACAAGTTGCGATGTTTCGCATTGGAGGATTATCCAATTTTCGTAAATATAAAGATCTTAAGAATGGTGTTACAAATAGTTTACAATAAAAGTTCTTACACATTTTGAATGATTAGAACCTATATGACCGATAATATAGGTTACTATTTGATTGACTCAGCGGCTTCGGGTGCCAAGTGTACGTTCCAGTGTCAACGGGGTTGTGTTTTTTCGGTACAGGAAGAAAAGCGGAGAGAATTTTCTCGGGTATTGTATTCTTCTCTGATTTATTGTCAAATTAACTTCAAAAATAGTAAGGAATGCATATTTCAACGATAGCATATTATTCTTTTTTCAAAAGCATAAAGGCATCTCTGGTTAGTCGCTCATTTAAAATATCTCAGTTCGGAACTGAGCACCTATACACTCCCGATTGAAATACTTTTTGAGAAATGTTTTCAACCCCGATGTACGGAGAGGTTATCAGTTCGCCTCTCAGATTTCGAAAAAAGTGAGCAGCAAACTGATCACCTCATAGAAAATATGTTAGCAAAAACATATTGGAATATAAAGGAAACTGCAACAAGTATTTCGAGGAGGATTTTATGGCAGGCTATCCAGAGAGGATGTTGTGGCAGGAGTTCAACCAAAGAATTCAATCGATACATTTTAATTTTTATTTAGTGTGGACAATTGGAAACTTTTTTGAGAATTATGGACGGGACGTTGAATGCAAATGCATTTGATTATTTTCAAATGCATGCCTTTTCTTACAAAAATCAGTGGAAGACAATTCAAGGGGTTTCTCTTTCCTTGGTATAAATAGGGAGTCCTTAGAGCATCACTAGTTAGAAGTGCTCAGTTATATTTATAAATGATAAAAAGTTTTCTAAACTGTGTGGAATACAGGACGAAGAAACATGTACACCTTTGTATAAAGGGACGTGTTCGTTTGGACTATTTTTTTGATAGGTGCCATGTGCGGAGAAAAAAACCTCTTCGTTTTGCTCAGGGTATATAGAGAACGTGGTGGGTACAGTTTGCTGTATCCAATCAACAGGCGAGGTATTGATGATTTTATTTTTCACAGAATCATGACAAAATAACAGAAATGTACAGAATAATTTACAGTGGTACGATATGATAGAACCTCTTTACAGTACATTTATAATGCTCTACAGTGGAATCCAAAGAACGCAATTTGCTCGTGAAGTGTATGAAGGAGGAAATGAATTTCGCCTGCGAGGTGCATTGCAAAAATGACCGTTGTGTACACGTGGGATGAATATATCGGTCTTCCCATATTAGCATGGCATGTCGAAGTAGATGGGAGAAAGTGGTGCGTGACGGAAAGAGGAAACAAATTTCTGCAAACCCTTCCTGAACGAAGATTCAATTAAGTGCAGCTTGTGAAAAATGAAGCAGGATCAACAACGGTGCAAGCGTCTTCGACAATTTGTCGAAATACGACAAACCCGACTGATCACAGAATTGAAAATAAATCAAATTAATTTAAACTTAAGTTCTAACAAGTAAACGGAACTAATTTAGTATCATACGAGTAACGAGATAATGACTAGTTTGTTGTATACGAAATAAACCATGAAATAGTTCCCATTTAAGAAGAGTATTTGTATAAATATGTAAAGAAATGCACGATTTGATCTTATAATATATAGTTCAGCATTAAAATCATTATTCATTGGTTTAACAATGCAACAGGAAAAATCACTAATTTGAATACCGTTGAGAATAGCCAATTCTATTATAGTATCTAAAGCAGCATCGAAAGTAAACCTGGCATGTTCCCTAACAATAAGGAATGAACAACGAAAATTGAATGTAGAACAATTACTTTTTATGTGATATAACAGAACGAAACATGATTTGCGATCAATTTGTAAATAAAGTATGAAAAAAAAGTGTTCAGAAAATAAAATAAATTTGTACAATTTAATTACAACAAAATAAGAAAGGTGGATACCGAGACGGGATATTAACACATAACTACTCTTTACCATATTCTTTTCGGATTTCGAAATCATTCTCCATTGGTATTGTCGTAATACGACGTGGTACAACCTCTTTACTTTTCACAACTTAACGTTTGTATCCAGTTTGTACAGTATTACTGTTATTTTCCATATACGCATCAGACATGTCATCATTAAAATATTTTTCCTCCGTGTCGTTTCTTTCCTATTATTAGTACCACAGTGACATATATTACATCCAGGATATGAAGCAACAGGTTTCGTTGATATATATACTCCTTTTTTAACAGTCCTCCTCCCCCATGTCCTTCTTGGAATGCTCATTACATTTATCACTATTGCAGTCCCCAGTAGCGGTTCCTTCTTTTACCATGTTACTTCCTTTTGTTTCTTTTCCTTGTCTCTACTCACTAATACCTCTTCTACACCTTCTTTTCTTTTAAAGTCTTCCTTCTCTGCCTCCACCGTATCACGCCATAGTTGCGAATTGCTCTCCACTACTATTCTCATTCATGTTGTTTTAAGATTTCCGTTTTGGTCATAGTCCTCCTGCTCCGTAATTCCATCTACTTTTTCAATGTAGTCTTTCTCTTTTTCACAGTGTTCATGAGATCCCCTTCCGGTTCCACTAGCCCTGTTAAGTTCTTGTGTCTACCTAACTACTTTGTTTTAACGCATTTCTTGGTGCATATTAAAACTTTCCATTTCAACGCCCCCTGCCATTTTCCGTATGTGCACCAAATAATACCTAACGATTCACAAAAAAAAACGACGATTTGGAATGTTACATATTTCTGATTACATGCGCGTTATACTACTTTGCGTTGCGTCCTTTTACCTATTCGTTAAACTTTAGTGTAGCTCAGATGCTGTATCATGCTGTTTCGTCCTTTACATGCCTTTACCAGTTATTTTCGTTGATCATTATGGGACGTTTCGGGCCGGTGAAATAAACCACGAAATAAGAATCAATAATCTGGAATTTTATGGAAGATTCGGATGGCAGTTAAGACATGACAATGGTTCCACCAGTCACAGGATAATCTACCATTTTTTTTCTTGATATACACCTGAATTCCACAATGTAAATTTCATAAATTACTTTCATATTCCAAAACATTACAGCTGTACGGTACATTCTGTTTACATGTTTCTTTGTTTTCCCCGCGCATGTTGTCAACAAGAAAATTCTATGCGGACCCCCTTTCTTCATCGAATTTTTTCGTTGGTCAGAGTTTTTGTCCCTATTTTCTCGTTATTTATTTAAATATACAAAATCTGAAGTGCTTAGTTCAGTGCTGAGCTTTTTAAGAACTCAGCACCGAACTTAGCACTTTCCTGTACCTCACGATTAAAAAGATGCGTACAAAAGTACTTTGTTCGAGAGTGTTTAGGTGCTCAGTTCCGAACTGAGATATTCGAACTGAGCGCCCAACTGGTTATCCCCTTGGACGAAGGAAAACAAATAAAGCCCTATCAAATCTTTAAGTGAACATTCCTCCATAAAAATTTGTTTCATACGTAGCACTGCTGTCGAACACTATTTTCACATTTTTCTGTCTCTCAATTCTGTTGAATTGTGAAGGTATACGACTAAAGATAGGCAGAACAGCAAATGATGGTTAGATCATGATCAAACACAACAAGCCGGATTCATATGATGGACGGCGTCAATTTATTGTCGTGAACAAGTGATTATACAAGATAGAAAAATACTTGATTATTGTACGGTTCAGAAATCCGAGCAATGTGCTCTCGGAAGGAAATAGAATCATTTATGCTTCCACATTTTTCAACGGAACGGAGGCAGCATGGAGGTATACTCCTTTAAAATCAAATAGCGTTCCAACCACATGGGAGGAGTTAAAGAAAAAAGTCAGGGCATACTTTATTCATTCGTAATCTGTTAGAAGGGCTAGGGACAAACTTCGCTGTCTGAAACAAACTTCGTCTATATCTAAGCATCTAAGTACTTGGCTGGACTTCGGAATATAACCCTGACAATTCTAGATGTCTCTGACGATCAAAAACTGGACTGGTTGTACAGCGGCGCCCAATTTAAAATCAGAATTGAGGTACTGAAGTCCGGGGCGGATTCTTTTGATGCAGGGGCCAGTGAGGCCTTGTGGATTGATAGCGCTCTGTACAATTCCGGGAGAAATGATTCTACGAGTGGTGCTAATGTAGCGAATCATGAGGAAACTGTACCTATGCAGATTGGAAATTTGCAAGGCGCCCCATCACTTAAGAACGGACAACGTCAGAAAGAGCTAGCCAATAACGCTTGCTTTACTTTACATGTCGTAAGATGCTGGCCTTCAGAACACACGAGTGCAAATACAAAGAAAGGGGAGATTAATAATTTTGAGGCCCATGTACAGCATTATTTTCTGAGTATACCGAATCTAGAGATTCTAACTCGAAAAACTAGATTATTCTTTGAAATCAATATAAAGTACTCTTTAAGGAACAATTCAGGAAGTGCACACGCCCCCTCCTTCAAGTCCGTCTTTATGTCAAACATAAATCAAAGACGAGGAATTAATACCTGCGGAAAGACTCATTGAATTGGAAGGGACATTGGAGCGGCACTCAGTTGAAGTATTGAAGGACAATGGATGTAATAACAACGTTGTTTTCAAGGAATTTGTTAAAAACAATCATCACCTCTTTGACTTGCGGAAATGGAATATAACGGCCACTAATTCAAAGAATAATTCTATGGAACTCTATGGAAATAATATTCTAAAGGGAAGGATGCGCATAGGGTCTCATCTTTATGCCAGTAACTGGGCAGAAGCAGATTGCCGATATGATGTGTTGCTGGGAATTCCATTGCACAAGGAAGTAAATTCAGACGTTGAATATGAAACCCCGAGAGTATTAGTAACCGGGGAACCACTTAAAATTGCAATACAGAAAGAAAATGATGAGGAAAATATTCAGGTCACGAACCCAGTAGTTAAGAAAATTCTTTCCTTATAATGGAAAAGAGGTGGAAGAAAAGACTTTTCAATGCCTCAGCAACTTTACAAACTGTCATGAACATGATTTTTCAAGATTACATTGACGTTTTCTTAATCGTGTATATGGATGATATATTAATATTCGACAAAACGGAAGAGGAACACCTACAGCATCTGGAGACGATATTGTCTCGCCTTAAAACAGAGAAACTTTACGTATCACTAAAAAAATGTTCTTTCATGACGAAAGAAACAGAGTTTTTGGGATTGATCGTGGGACAAAATGGGATCAATTTAAATCCAGCGAAATCAAGGGGGCGAAAACAGTGACAAAACCAACCTCATTCACGAAACTAAAGAGCTTCATTGGTCTGCTCCAGTTTTTCCGTCGATTTGTTAAGGGTTTTTCAGCTCGGGCTAGTCCATTTACAGCTCTAACAAAAAATGGAAGGGGGATCAATAAGTGGGACAAGGTATGCGAAACTTCGTATTTGAGGAAATCGAAGGAGTCCTAACAGAGGCCCTGTTTCTGGTTCCTTTGAATTGGGCAAAACCGTTTTGGTGCCATGTTCAAGCTTCTGAAGAATCTGTGAGGGGAAATGTTTCTCAGCTGGACGGACAAGATCGGGTGATCGCGTAATATTCTCGCAAGTTGTCTGACTCTGAAGAAGAGGACACGGCCAACGAGAGGGAATTATTGGGTTTGATTTATTGCCTCAAGATATTTCGCTTTTTTCTCGAGTGTCTTTCTTTCGAAGTATTTACAGACAACCAGATTGTACACAATTTCATGAGGAAACCGAAATTATCTAGAACAAAGCACGACGGCTTGACATTTTTGCTCAGTTCGGGATCTCGAAGATGACCCTTGAGCCAGGAAAGATACACGAGCTGGACGATGTTCTATCTAAGGCACGCCATGTGATATCAGGAGCATTCCGAATTAGAAATTTTGAAGTCTCTGAGGGTACCTTAGAATTACAGTTTGAGAGACAATACCTCAATGACTAATTGTTGGGTCCAAATCCGAAACACACAAGTGGAGATCCCCCCAACCAGGTCCAGGCTGATCGTGTTTTACTTTTAGTTTCATAATTTTGTGTTAGGAACAAATAATTGTACTATTAGGACCGCATCTATGTGCAGAGTAAATGCATACGGTACATGCTTCACCTAGCTAATGATTGTAAGGTTGCGGACTACTTCGGATTTGCTAAAACTCTGAGCCGGTTATCAACTATTCCTGGAAACATAAAACGAGGGACGTGAAGAAATATTGCGAAGGTTGTCCAGTTTGCCAGCAGAATAAGGATGGTAATTAAAAAATTCATGGTGTTCCAAAAACTTTGAAATCTCCCAAGCGTCGATGGGAATATATATCTACTGATTTAATTGTACATATATATAATGGTAATGAATGTTATTCGGTTCTACTGCGCTCTCAATCAGACTAATTGGGGTGAGCTCCTTCCGGCTGTAGAGTTCACTTATAATTCGACCGTAACGGAGGATCTCGGGATTTCACGATTCGAGCTCAATTTAGGAAGTCAGCCAAAGGCTCCAGTGGTTATGTTGCAAGCTAAAAAATCAAAAATTGAGTCCGCTAATGAATTCAAGGGGAGAATGAGGGAGCTGCTACGTGATGCTAAATTTGTTCATGGAATATGTAAAGTAAGGGAAAGTGGACATAGTGCATGCAACAAAATAACCACATCCTTACAAAGTAGGGGATTCAGTATGCCTGGACAAGGTATTGTTCAAGGATATTGTGGATGGGGTTCAGAAGTCGAAGAAGTTGGGGGCCAAACGGTTTGGGATCTTTACTATTTATGAGATTGGTGGAATAAATGCTCTTCGACTAAAGATTCCGGAGAAGTCTTTGATTCATCCTGTAGTCCTCGTGTAAAATACCCGGCCATTTCGTATACAGCCTCTAGATTTATCAGTTCAAGTCAAGCCGATGCCTGTTCCATTTTTTTGAGGGAGGGCATCATCGAGTATACTCTACAGGAGATATTATCGCACAGAAAACGAGAAAGAAACTTTCAGTTTTCTACGCTAATGAAGGAAGCTCCTAGACATTAGGCGGCGTCGAAACCGATGTAAGATTTTGTTTACACAGATGAGACAGTCACAGCATTAGTTTTGCATTAAATTCGACATTATAACGTTTTAATAAATTTGCATTGACGCGGTCTTCAATGAGTGAAGGTGACAACAGTGCCAAGTATTTCAAGAAATGTTTTATGGCAGACTATCAAGAGAGGATGTCGTAGTAGGAGTGAAACAAAGAATTCAATCTATACATTTTAATTTATATTTAGTATGGAAAATACGAAACTCTTTTGATAATTATGGACGGGAAGTGAAATGAAAATGCATTTGATTATTTTCAAATGCATGCATTTTCTCACAGAAATCAATGGAAGGAAATTCAAGGGGTTTCCCTTTTCTTGGTATAAATATAGAGTCCTCAGACAAGGGAAAAGAAATAAAACCCAATCGGATCTTTAAGTGAACATTGATCAATAAACATTTGTTTTAGAGATAAGAATACAATGAAAATATTCTAATTTGGAAGGGGATCTGACGGCGAAAAACATGTATACAAAATTTGTACAGGAAGAATGGAAACAATATGATTGAATATGCTGTGAAGTATAGCATGCGCGTAATAATTGTAGACATGAAAGTGTAGAAAAACACACCAAAATGGAAATGGGAAAAGGATCAAGTCACTTTGTCACATAATGTACCTTTCCTGTTTATGATTCGAACCCGTATTTTAATGTTGCAGACGACCAAAGCGGGAAAGAAACTATATCTATAGGTGTGAAGATGATATAATGAATAAAACGTTGCCTGGAGAAACAGGATAAGTAAGTTAATTTATGATAACATAATATTCTACTGCAAATAAACGATGTGTGAGGAGTCACCAACCATGGAAAATGTTTTCATGTAGTCAACGATGGATAGCGAACGTGCCTTTCAACCGAAACAGATTATCATTGATGTTTAAGAGATGCAAAACGTTTATGAAGAAATTGGTACAAATCTGAACATGAAATATCGGAGTGCAAACTACAATAGTGGCTATAGCAGCACCTTAAGTCCAAACAAGGAAGAAATTACAGCTGTTGATAGACGATATGGAAAGAAATCAGAGGACGGAACATATACCTCTCCAAAACAAGCAGCAGCAGACCAGTTCGAATCGCCAATTACGTTTAAAAAACCGTTCCTGCAGGGACAGGTGAGATGACTAAATCCATAAAGGTATAAGTAATGACTGCGATATAATTTGGGAGCGTATTACACTGCATGACAGTATGGACAATGATGATGATAAGATGAAAGCAAGGATGGAGTTGCTGGACGGACTGTTGAATCCATTTACGGTGGATGATGAAGAATCATGGGAAGACCTTAATGAAACAGAAACTGGACGAAAGTCAGATGCTATCGTCTACAATGACGTGGCCGTAAAAAAAAATTTTCCAGTTGGTAGTGTCTCAGCAGAGGGATATTTACGCACTGGACGAAAGAGATCACTAAATAGAACCGAAATGGAACTGGAACTGGGAGATGTAACACCTGTACGGAACAATAGAATAATACGTAATAACATGGAAGGGCACGGTTGTACCGATCAAAGTCGAACGATGAAAAATACATATGATGAAGGTAATTCGGAGGTACGGAGAGTATTGTTAAAGAAAGATATGAAACGAGTAAGGGAAAATACGGGAAAAGGACAATATTGACGAACGAGGAATGTGGCAAGCAGTGCAGAAAGAAAAAATGTAATGTAAAGGAGTAAAACACCGACAGGACTGTCTACCGTTGAATTGGAAGGGGAGATTGTGAGAATGGGTAATCTTAAAGCAAACGGCATAGGAAAGGAAAGTTCTAGTCAAAGGTTTGTAGGTATGGGGGATGATAATGGAGACTTGGAAGTGGAAAGTGTGGTAAAAAGAAAAATGGTTAATGCTGAGTGACCACAGAGTGCTAGAAACAAGGAACGCCAATAAATAGGATATGTTTGGGATACGTGTAGTGAGCCTCAATGGTCAGAAGTTGAATGTTTAATACTTTGAAAAGCGTATTCATCTCAAACTCAAAAACTTGTACAGACAGAGGATGCCTTATGGCCAGGAATAGAAAAGGTATGTAGGGAGACGTATGGTATGAAAACAACTAATGATTCAATTCGTGGAAAGTGGAGAACGTCATCTGCTGCAGATTTACAATCTTTTAATTCGTTTTTCAACAGATATTGAAGATGAACTGAACCGAAAATGTGCAGAAAACGGAATTGGTGAAAATGTCACAAGCATTTTATCAGAGTAGACGCAGAAAGGATAAGCTCACGAATACATGTATTGGTATATCATTTCGGTATGTAGATGCTGCAGAGTATTTTGTGAACTCTCTAAAATTTGAAGAGGCCGGTGAAATGGTGGAGTTGTGGTGCCTCCTAGGACTGAGTTGAAAATTGTCATGACGAATCTCAGTAATGCTTCTGCGAGTGAGGTTGTTGGAATTGTAGAAGGTCACACCTTGTACAAGAAACTATTTAGTAGTACACAACGGGTTGGGGATAAGTCGGAAAGTCTTGGAATAGCCGGTTGTATGTATACTGACAGTGACCATGTGGAGATTGGAGATAGTTGTCCTGGAAGTGAGAATGGTCGTGTTGCTACCGAAAATATTCGAAACATTACTGATGTTGATGATGTTATTGTACGTAGCAACAACGTTGGTACTGGAAGAAGACCACATGGAATCAAAGCTATGAACAGAAGAGTCCGTACAAGTAGAGGAGAGTAATATGTTAAGTTCCATTCAAGGTATTAGAATGGAAATGAAAAGATAAACGGATGAAATTTGTGCTTTCAATGAAGAACATAAAAAATGGTATTATACAACGTATGTGTGTTGCGTTGAAATGTTTACAGAAAGGAAGTATAATATAGAACGAACTGGTGAAACGTATAACCGAAGAAAGTCTGTTGTCCAATAGTAAGGAAAATGAGTAGGTGGTTGATATGGTTGTTGATAGATACAGGTTCGATAGGTGGAGGTTAATGTCATGAAATTATAAAAACATGACAAACTTGTGTTAAAACAAAAAAAAGTACCGAATGGAAATAAATCTTTGTCCAAATTCTATGTCAATGAGGGTGTGAAAAAAATCTTTGTACAATACAAACGAATGGAAAGATGATTGAAAGAAAGAAATTACAGATCTGTCTAAAAAGTAAACCCACGCCGTCGTTTATTATAATTGACAAGATCTGTTTGAAGTCTGTGATGTGCATCGGGATTAGTAAAAAGTATACACGTAAGAGGATAGGTTTCGATTCTTCGTCAAGACTATCCGTAAAACTTCGAGCTATATTTTCGTCTATTTCAGAACTTGAACGCGTAGCATGAACCTACTCTGTTCCCATGATAGTTTGCTAGTCAGTACAATCTTGTTTTTAATTATTGCCTTCGGTAAATTGTGATGGACGAACCATGATAATATGAAGGATAACACAAGAATTTGAAATTCTAATCTTTTCATTTAGTTACTAACGTCGTTTTTCTCGTTGTAATATCTCTAACCTTGATTGTAATATTCCGAATAACCGCTCAACATCTTTTCTAACAGACTCTGGGTGAAACGTGAATTTTTGCACATCAGGGGCGTCTGAATTTACCATTGGTTTTTCAAATATTGCCCAGTTCGGATAGATAGCATCCTCTCATAAATATAAGAGGTGGTGCTGGGTTCCGTTTGTAGATATTGTAAAGCCATCCGGTACGATTATAGAAAAGTGTTCTGCAAAAATACTTTTGAAAAGTAGAGATTTTGCGAGGACATTTAAGTCGTTGTTTGTTACTGGACGACCAGCGAACCAAGACCAGCAGTACATACTATAGTCGCACCATCCTCCGCATTGTATAGTTGCGCTCTTAGAATCTCTTGTATGGAGATATTGTCCCTCCATTGTTGCAGGGAAATTTTCCCATACGTATTTCATGCAATAAACCGCACCAATACAACCCGGAAAACCAATGGAGGTATAAGGATCAACTATTTCCTCAAGTTCATAAGTACATGGAAAGCTGTTAAAAAACGATCACCGTAGATTTCCATAATATCAATACAGAATTGATAAAAATATGAACGAATAGTTTCTCTTGACATATAAACTGCATCATCCAAACCGTTTGCAGCGGTACCCGTGCTTAGTAAACGTAAACACCTTAACAATTTCAAATCTGTTGGAATCCATAGGTACCCTAGTTAATTTTTCCTTTGCTTTCAATAGTTATCCATATGTCGTAAGAAATCATTCCGTATTTGGTAGTAGAGAAGCTTTGAAACAGAAAAGATCAGTTGGAAAATATGATCTGGGAAAGTACGGTTAATGTAAACGTAGTCTTTTATCCACGAAGAAGTACCTCAAATGAAAATTTTCGATCCTTGCACCGGACGGAGCTAAGCCTGGAGATGAAAAATGTTTTTTAGCAGTGTCTAACCTGTCAACAGAATCACAAGGTCTCCTTTTATTAACGATAAAGAATGTCACGGGACGAATTTCAAAAAAGGGGAAAAGAAGGGGATGGTTTAGTACAATAATGGATGTTAATTTAGAGATCATGAAATTATCGAATTGCTATTACTAAGGCGCTTGTCGGTCTAGTCTTCCAGTTTGAGTCGTAGATCGGGCACAGTTAAGTATCTTTACGTCCTCCATGATATGAAGGTGAATGACTACCCCCGTTAACTTCAAAAAAAACTAACAGCAATCGTCAGGATTGATTTTTCTCTGTATACCGGTAGTTGTCTAGTCGCAGGAGGCTTGGTTAGTTCTCCGTTTTCTGCTGTCAGTATAGAATACCTTTTTGAGAAACAAAATTTCAATGAATTTAGAATGTAAATAATGGGCCTAACTTTATTATTCTTTCAATCTACTTGACGAGGTGCGGTATGTATAATGTATTCGACAAAACCTGAACTGGAATCAATATGTGGATACACGTGTCATCGAATCCTACTGTTAGTACTCGGATAAATCACTACAGTAGGTTCTACAAGAATCGGAACACGTGTATCGGAAATTAAATTATCCGGCTCTTGAATGAATGATTAATTCAGAATTAGGGAAATACAGTGTACTGTATTTTCCTTGACACTGTATAACTTGACACTGTATATCACTCCTTATACATATCTAACCTGTCACTTGAAGTATTTCTTTCTTTCGTTTCTACCTGTACCACATTCTTCAACTGTCACATTATCAAGATATCATCATATAATCTTCATCGTTCTTCAACCTCATCCTTTTCTACCCTTCTCTTCACCGTCGTCCTTATCCTCTCTCTGTTCTACCCTCTCTCCGTTCTCACCTCGCTGCGTGATATCTTTCGGCGTCCTCCTTCTCGCCTTTTGGCGTCCTCTCTTTTGGCGTCCCCCGTCCTGCCTCGCTGCGTCCCTTCTCTCGGCATCCTAATTCTTGCCTTTTGTCGTCGTCTATTCTATTCCTCTCTGCGTCCTCTATTTTTCGTCTCATCTCTTCCTAGAGTTTGGCAAGAATTGTGAAGTACTCAATGTGTTAACATTGACAGTTAGGTAAACACGTTGAGTCCAGTGCTGCGAGAACAGGTGAATTTTGTAGCTGTATTTTGTATAGTAACAACCATATATTTTCCGTTCTTGGTTGATTGTCTTTGACAAACTTCTTCACCATAGTGGGGTTCATGCCGTGCGATTGGAATTTTTTTTGAAATGACTTCAAGAATATAGTCAAAGATTAAGGAAGGGATAATCGGTGAGTAACGTTTGTGAATAGATGCAACCGTAATGGGTACAAGTAAGACGGATATGACTGTTTGAACGAGTAGAAGCTCTACACATTTTAGAGATTGTGATATTTTGCGTTGTTCCGTGATGCATTGCTTACCGTATTGCGGAGAAAATGAGATTGGAGACCCATACATGTCCCAGACAAGACCTTATATGTTTAGACCATGACGGAAACAACTACTAACGAATGAACGATATTTTATGGCGGTAAGACTATGTGACGGAGATTCTCACATAGTTACTTCAACAATACCGATTGGATTAACATGTGCGAAGATGTAGTCGTTTCTCGGTGTGAACAGTCAAATTGTAGTACATGAAATTATTCAATTTGGAATGTAGAATGTCAGAAATGACCACGAAAAGCAATAAAAGATGTGAATAAATAGACGATATAATGATACCGTTCACATACTATGTATTAAATTACGAATTGGATGATCATATGCAGAATGGGCAAAAATTTGTTTTTGAATTGGGATTGATCTCATTGGAATAATATGTCATTATATAACATGTCATTGTTTTACAAAATAAGAAACAATGTTTCAATAAATTAAAAGTTATTCTGTTCGGTGACTTTCTTCATATGGTTGTGATGATCTCAAACCTTTTTTAAAATTGCCAATAGGATAATTTTACGCCAAAATGTCGTATATTAGTGAATTTTGCGTAATGTAAGTTGGGAGATTATATCATTTTTTAATTAATAATTGGATGATGTCACGAATATATGTCGTATATCACGAAAATTTAAATAGCGTTTGTTGAAAGAAAAGGTCTCATCTAACAAAAGAACTATATTCCAAACATTTTGATGTTACGATTCAAGGTGAGATTCGTGAAACAGTTCTTCTGATCATATACCATATTTCAAGTAACCAATAGGATAATTTTACGCAAAGATGTCATATATTAACTCAATTAGACCTGACGGATTTTAAGAAATAGGTTTTTCTTCAACAAAAATAAGCATGTTGCAGACATTTTTATGTTATTAGTTAAGGTGAGCTCCACGAAACAGTTCTTCTGATCATAAAACATATTTCAAACAACCAATTGGATGAATTTAAGCGAAGATGTCGTATATTATGTAAATTAGACCTGACGGTTTTTAAAACATTTGGTGATCTTTATTGAAAAATTATTTTCCGTTTAGTATTATGTTATGATGTATGGTAAGATCCAGGAGATGATTCTTCTGATCATATACCATTTCTAAACTAACCAATTGGTTGATTCTACGCGAAGATGTCGTATATTAAGAAAGTGTGAACAACTTCCATTGAAAATTAAGTTCTCCTTCAACAAAAAGAACTATGTTACAGTAAGTTTTATGTATTGATGTATGGTTAGATCGATCAGATGGTTATTGTGATCATATACAATTTTTTAAGTAACAGAATGGATGATTTCACGCGAAGCTGCCGTATAATATTCAATCATACGAGACGGTTGTTGGAAAATAAGTGACTACTTATAATGAATTATGTCCCAGTAAATTATTGTGCTTAATTATGCAATACATAATTTTAATGAAATGACATTCCGAAATTTGTTTTCAAGTATTCAACAAATTTAGGCAATTGTGTATAATATGTGGAAGAACACAGTGGCCTGGCAAGGAGAATGTATACAACATATAGCGTTGACACAGCTTAGATAGTAATGGTAAGAAACTAATGCAATGGTGCATGCAATGGTTCTAAACGACGCATATTTTTATAAAAATTTGATTGCATGAACCAAAGTGGATATTAAATAGATAAAGGCAGAAAAGAAGAATTGTGCTGTTGTTTTGGTTATATCAAGACGATTTTCTACCAATAGTTGTTAGAATGTTCTTATTGTGGTTAAGTAACAATTTGGAAAAAATTTAGTAAGTTGTTGTGGTTTACTATTAAGAAATTCTTTCAGGATGGAATTAATAGAGATTATTCCTCTGTGATATATAGTGCTTCGTTTTCATATCCATTCCATTTTTGGTATTTTCATGTTATGCGTAATGTATTATAATTTGAGTTAACATATCTGTCGCTACATTGAGAGTTGGGATTTAGTCTTCCATATGACTGTCCATATTATTTTCGTCATTTTTGAACCCTTCCAGAAACGTAATTGACGTTAGTAAATCTAATAATCCGTTGATTGCGTATCGCATTGACTTTAAATAGCCATTCTACCTGCTACTATGTGTTGAACTTGCTGATCTTACAACGTGGCAAATTGAAGCTGCTGAGTAATTGGAACGATTGCTAAAATGCAACGTCTGTTGTTTCTTTCCACTTCTACCGAATCATAAATTTTATATAATTTTTTGAAAAAACATTATCCTTTCTTTTCGCCTATGATTATGGTTCTACGTCATGAAACATGACGTCACTCCAACAGACGGTACAATTACAACTCATACGTGTTATCTTCTTGATTAATTTATCTCCTTCTACGTGTTATTCATTCACAAATTATATTACTATATCTGTTCATTCCTTCCATTTACATTCTTCCCAATAATGTTTCCAATTTTCTTCCATTTCATGCATTCCATTCAAGTTTTTCCATTCAAGTTTTCTTTACTTGTATACATATCGTATTGTCTATTAAAATTGTATCATTCATTATGTATTATATGGACCTGTACTTCAGTGACAGAGAGATTCATTGTAATTATTCCTTGTACACCCCGCATATTACCGATGGTATCAGGACTGCCTCTAATACACTCTGGTACATGTATACGATGTACAGATTCATTTTAAATCATGAATATTCATATATCATTGTGATATAGTTGACAGTTGTGGTCTTTTATGACTTCTTACCGACTTCACATCGTAGCCTGTTGTTTTTTCTCACTTTTATAAAATCATTAGAAAGAACATTACAACCTAATCTGACTGATCCGTTACAGTGATTACAATCATGTTGAAATATAATTTCTGACATAAAATTAACCATGCCAGCACAGCTTATCATTCCTTACAACAACTCACACATCAAAACTGCTGTTAAGCTACAACATATATGGTATCACATTTTATCCAACTGGTACCAAACTATCCTACTATTTATTTACTATCTCCATGTTCTGCAGTTCATCGTCCTCAACATGTAACAGTCAGGATACATGCCGAATCCCAGGTTTGCACGAATCAAGGTGCTTGTCGTGTTCAACAAGTCCCTCTTCCAGTTTTCTCCTGTCATCCATATCGGTAAACTTGGCGGTATTATTGAAAACATTTCTCCCTTCCACATTGCATTCATTTCGTAGACTTTCTTGTTATCCATCCGTCAGGATACTCTCTACTATATTCTGCTCATCCGCCATTTTGGTTCCTTTTCTGAGATTCCTTAATCTAACCATGATATTGTTGAGTATAAGGATAGAATCAAAAATTATATAAGACTCTTCTTTCGGTCCGAAACTTATGGCTGATTACATTAAATTATATCTTTTCCGTAACATTTAAAAAATATTCCAACGCTTTTCCTAACTTTGGTATGCGCTTCGGCAAACTTGTATTGTACCCAACAATGGACACGTCCAAGTGGTTCATGAAAAACCGCCAATTTGGATAATTACCGTCTATAAGAAAATATAGTAGAGTTCTATTCTTCCGACTTGGTTCAATTATAAACGCTTCATTTTGGTACAAAACATATTTTTCTTTAAATATATTGTTCAAAGTAGGGGATTTAAATATTGTGTTTCTCGCACACTCTCGTGAAGATACTATTCGTTTCCACTACCAGCAGTAGTTATCAATATCAGTCCAAATCTCCACAGGACACGGTCTCATTGCCCGTATGGGCACATTCTAACCAGAGTTCTCGTCAGCACATTTTTTCGCAAAATCTACCAAATCAAGGAATCCAGTGCATCCCGGGAGCCCTTTCCCTCGGAAAGATATATCAATCGCCCTAAGCTCAGTTTTGATTGGTTTCCTGTTGAAAAATGACGTGCTGTACAAGATAGTAAGAAACGAGCAAATTTTGAAAACATATTTTCTCATTTGCGAAACATTTATGATATTTCGCATTAACCCAACACTCGCATACTCCTCAGACCGCAATGTAGCGAGAACAGACAATATACTCGTATCCGTACTTATATGATTACCATTACCATCTTCGTCGATTGGTACCCATATTTTGGGTCGGGAAACAACCAGTTCGGTCCGTACATATCTGAATAACGCTTTCAATATACTGAACATTTGTTCAAAAATCCATTCCGTGCAAATGTTCTCACCTAGAATGAAGTTACTACACATTTCCTTTGACACTTCCATCCATAGATTTATGGTCGACAAAATCGTTACTTCATTTTCAAAACACATTCATCACACATTCATACGCGCGCTTGTATTTTTTCCAATATGCGGTTTCCTTGTTTTTGTAATTGCACCAATACGGATAGCATATCGTCCTGCTCCCTTATCATCAGAACGGATGTTTCACGAACCTTTTTAGCTTTTCAACACCACTTCATGTTGATGATACACTTTCGCCATCCGTGTTTGGATGTTCTGTTTCATAGTTTATACGGTCCTCCATCGTCGTCTTTCCCTTGGCGCGATTAAACCACATTTGAAGTTCCTGTTCTTCCTGAGCTGTGGTTACGTCGGTTCTAATTTTTTCCTTTCAGAGACATAGAAACCATTCCCAATTCTCCTTTCATCCACAATAGTTCAGTCAATACCACTTTTACACGTTTCTATTCATAACTTACTGTAAGGAGCACATGACGTGCACAACACCGGTCAGCAATGCTTCTGCCCTACTTCTCCTGGACTTCCAGTCCTGAGTCTATTTCATTTTATTCCAATAGGCAAGGCAAATAACATGCATGTAAAGTATGTCAATTGTAGCCACGTTTCCACATGTCGATTTTGGGCATTAATCATTGGCTGGGTGAAACTTATATGTTTATCTATCGATACAGTTTGAGTGCATTGTAATATTTTTAATACAATTTATATTCATCTGAGCACGGCCCTTTATACAATTGTATACCTGTTTCAACCACTGTATTCCTCCTTCGTTTACAAAAAATATTAATATATTTATTGAACTGATCACCTTTAACTAGAGATGCCCTGATATTAATTTTTTAAGAACACTGAATAAAAATAAACTATTCTACATTTTGAAAACAGGTGCACATATACAGGCATGTTTTTAAAAATTTAGAATGGTGTGAACATATCACCGATTCTTAGAAACTGAATTAAATTAACCGTAACTCTTTATTATTATGGCAAGCTGTACCTCGTAATTCTTCCTTTATAGGATAAAATCATGTCTGATGGTTTGATGAATGCGTTTGTTGCATCATGCGGATACCGCTCACGATTACGGACGGTGGTGAGTTGGAATCTACTTTGTTATAAACATTTGATATCTGTACAGAATAAGCCTATCCGTACAGCAATTAAATTCCTCATGTCATTGACCGTATAACAAACTAATAATAGTAACTAATTTCAACTATCTTTCTCAACAATAGCATCATCAAACCTCATTACTAATAAACAAGACAAACAATCAAAAAATATATATATACAGAAAACATAACAAAATTAAAATTAAAAAATGACGTAGCGTTAGTCAACTTGACCAGTTCACCCCATACAATCCGCGATTATTCATATACTCAAGAATCTTTCACTGTGGTGTGAGTGTGCATGACTTAATTAATCAATTTTTTGGAGCAACGCATAGGCAGTGGTTTGGTTTTGAAATCTGCCAACTGATTATCACTCTTGATGTAGCTTAAACTTATTTCCTTTCCCTGAACCTTCTCATTTCAATAATGCCAACCCAATCTGATATGCTCAGATGAAATAAGCTTTCCTTCACCATTTGATAACACAATACACACCAAATTATCCTCATGTAGTATATTTGGACCGTCCTGTCTAATACCAAAGCAATCCCTTGAGCTGCTGAACCACAAAACTATTCTAACAGCCGTGTCTGCTTCTATATACCCCGCCTCTGCTGTATGTACTGTGCGAAATCAACGATTGTCGCTTTGAAGACCAATCCACCACATGATGTCCAACACATATCAATACTCCCGTAGTCTATCGTTTAGTCGCGATATCATTCGCCCATAACGCATCAACCTAGCAATTCAATTCGCTCGATGAGCGTTTATCATAGTACAGAAGTCCATGATTTATTGTTCCTTTGACGTACGTTACTAATCTTGTTAATGCCTTTCAGTTTAATTCCCTGCGTGCTGACATATAACGTGCCAGTTCTTCAACCACAAGTACAATATCAGGCCTCGTGCATACAATCAAATATAGTAAATTTGCAATAAGTTCTAGATAAGGACAAAACTTCACTTCGTCGTCTGCCGTTGAGTGAACAAACTTGTAAAAATGTTCATTTACTGACAATGGCACTTGCTTTTCTTCAGAATTCACCATGTTAAACTTTCTTAGTATTTTATTGATGTATTTTATTTGACATACATGAAACTGATTTCATTTCCTTCATATGCTCATACCTAATAACCAGCAAACTTCACCCAGTCCTGTGTTTTAAACCTAGCTTTTATGGATCCTTTTATTCTCTTCAAGGTATCATCATTGTTACTAATTATCAGAATATCATCAACGTACACCAATATTGCAACTTCTAAGTGTCCTCGCGGGTGTCTCAATATAAACACTTATAGGCTAGACTTGGTGACATGCTGCACACCTTACGTAAAAACATTCATCCAAAATCAAATCCCACATTTTACTTGCATGCTTCAATCCATATAACGCCTTGCATAATTGGATTGAGTATCTCTGTAGCACTAGTTACTTGTACCCAGTTTTAGGCTGCACATAAATCTCATCATCCAAAACTGCGTTTAATAACACAGTTGTTACAGCCATCTGATGTGTTTTCAGCTTCAGGCTGTCCGCCTGTGATAGTAATACCCTCAAGGTACACCATCTTAAAACGGAGGCATGTGTCAGATGATAATCTATACCAAAATTCTGCATGTAGCCTTTTACTACCCATCGGACTTTATTCCTTAACACATACCAGAGACTGTTTTCCTTTATTTTAAATACCCACTTCGTTGGTATGTGCTTCCTGCGCATTGGATTCTTTACTAATTTATGTGATTTCAAGTCTTTGATATACTTGAGCTCGCACTCAAATGCCTCCCTCCACTTACTTCCATCATGAACTTTGATTTATTCTTCGTAAGTGTTGGGAGTTTCTATCTCTTGGACCAATACGTTCCTATACTGAGATGCTTCTGTTATCGTTACCGCCTTTTACAATATGTGGCGAAGGTTCCATGGTAGTATCACTAGTTGTATTACCAATCACTTTTTTTTGTTTTATTCTTTGATCCTACTGGACGACCTCTTCGTTTCTT
This sequence comes from Odonthalia washingtoniensis, assembly GCA_032358235.1. Classification (NCBI taxonomy): domain Eukaryota; phylum Rhodophyta; class Florideophyceae; order Ceramiales; family Rhodomelaceae; genus Odonthalia; species Odonthalia washingtoniensis. The sequence continues at coordinate 31,452 of JAULBU010009923.1, forward strand.
CGGCTTCATTTCAACAGCATCAGTATTCATTTTTATTAACATCATTAATGTTAATTGCAGTTTTTTTATCATTATCAGCATTAATGACAAGTTTCCCATCATTCTTATCAATATCAACATTGGTAATGTCCTCAATTTAATTTGCCCTGACCTTGTCGTCAATGATACATTTTTTATTTTCATTTTCAATGACAGCACCTTTGACATTAGTTGTGATGATTCTATTAATGACATTTTTCTTAGCCATTCCCATTTTCTTCGGTTTCATTACTGCTTGTTTTATCGGCACTTCATTGTTCGTTGGAACTTTCATCATATTGTAGAATTATTGTAGAATTATTGTTTTGATATTCGTTGAATTCATGAATTACCAAATGGTCATCCGGTTTTTCAATAAAAGTGACATTCCTACTCATTACCAAATTATTCGAAAAATCACAGTATAGTTTATAACATAACCTTTCCCCTGATAATCGTACCATGACCCCACGTTCGGCCACTGTATCTAACTTTCTTATGTTCTGAAGCGGTATCTATATCATCGCCACGCGTTCAAAATCTTAAAACATGTTTACATCTGCATTCCTATGGAAAAAGCGATGATACGGCGTCTCAGAATTCTGGAAAGTAGACGTTATGCACCAATTTCTTATTGATGTTGAATATGCAGGAACACGAACCCACCAGATGTTTGGCAGTCCGGCATCTAGTAAAATCGTTCATGCCATTGAAGTGAGGGTTCTCTTCATTCTTTCAGCTACATACACTTGTGCGTGTGCGGGTCTACCAGTTTGTGAAAGAAAAATTCCTTTTACTCTTAAGAAACCTTTAATCGCACCTGAAATATATTCAGTGCCTTGATCCGTTCGGAACGTACGCACGTAGTTATTTCTCGCTCGCATAAATGCAACGCACCGTTCAATATTGCACTAAGTTTCTGTTTATATTTCATTGAAAATGTAACCGTATGACACGTGTAGTCATCAATTTAAGTCCAGTAAGATATGTTCCGATTCGTATCTGGGATTGAAAAAGGACCGCACGTATCAGAACATATTATTCCACCAGAACATCGAGTCCTTTCTTTTGTCTTCTTTGGTATCTTCTTAAATCTGTGATGATGTGCCTTTCCCTGGTCACATCTCACACAGTTCAGAGGACGATTCATATCCGATTGCGTCATCTATATTTGATTTATTCTAACCAGGTGTCTCATTCCACTTGCCAATAGGTTCCCCAATCGACGATGCCAGTCCCTTAGTGGATTTGGATCAATGATATCATCAACATCACTCTAACTATCGTCTTCAATATTTATTTCTGATTTGTTATTAGTTAATGTGACGTTACTCACTGCATTTCTGATTTGTTATTAGTTAATGTGACGTTAATCACTGCAGCACGTTCTTTGTTCAATATTTCTTGTATTCAGTATAGATTGTCGTTGCCCTTTCTAGCCTGAGCTACCAGTTTATAATCTCGACTTATCGAGAAATTATCTCCTTTAAATTGAAGGATAAATTTTGGGTCAGTTGTCAAATGTAGCACTTATAATAGGTTCTTACGTATGTTTTGCATCAATCGTACGTATCCAAAATTATAATTTCGACAGTTTGCCTTAATGTCGAGATGTTCAGTTCCTGCCGTCATCACTTTCCATTTTGCTACTTCTATATCCGAATGTATATATTATTTTCAGCATCTGTATGGTGATAAATAGCACCTGAGTTGACTATCAAAGGCTCCTTCTGATCCCAATAGTGGGATCCAATTTGATTCTGTTTTGATGCCAGCGTGAACGCAAATGTTTCCTCTGCATCATGAACTTCATTAACTAATTCTTTCATATAATATTTTTCATCGCCTCTTTTCTCAAATGAATAATCTACTACTTTATGACCAATGACTCTGCACCAGAGACACACCCCTTGAATATATATTTAACAGTGTTATTATTTAACTTATTTTCCTTGAAGCTGTTTTCATCACAATAATCATTTTTGATATTCATAATTACGAGAGAAAAGTACTTCCAGTAGTTTCTTGTTGGAGTTCTATTAGGATTGGCGGATCCCCTATATCCTCCTTTGCAAGATATTGTAACTTTATTGCCAAACTGTGGTATTACGAATAGTCAAAAGATAAGTTTATACTTCATAATGCTGATTTGTAAATCTCCAGTATTGCACCTGTTGATATACTCCATTTATGATATTATTTCACGCAATAACTGGTTCCTTCCAATCTTGTCATTAAATGCTGCACTCTACTCTGACAGTCTATTAGACTTTCGGTAGTTCGAATCTCTATGTTAATTAATTCACTGTATAATTTTCTGAAACTATGTTTGTTGGTAGATTGACATTGTCCAAACAATGCCGTCCATAAGCTTCCTATTTTTCTAGATTCTCCAACTGATTCTAACATTCTTATCCCATCCGAGGAGAGGCATGAAGTTAGTTAGGCGCATTCCAAGGTTTCATTTTCCGATACTAATTCCTTTGCCTCGTCTATCTCTTCCTGAGTTGCGTCCATTAACGCTTTTTGTTGCCTGTTCAATACTGCTTCCACCATGTTTTGAGTGATGGTGTCGTATGGAAAAAACTGAAGTAGATTTTTCTCTACCATTTCATTAAATAAATCTAAAGCCCAGGAGTCAAAGTACTATTTCAACTCATATCGCTCTAAACCTTTGGAACATGATTTCTTCATCGTATCCACAAAAAGAAACAAAATACAGGATGAATGAGAAAGAGTAAACTTACCTTTCGATTGGGCCTTACTTCAAGACGTTCAACTTGTAGCAGCAGATTTTTGAGCAAAGACCATACTTTTAATCTGTTGAAAACTGAATTGAAATACCAGTAGCTCTCTATTATTTATGCAAGCTGTAAATTGTAATTGTTTTTTAAATGTTAAAATCATGTGTGATGATTTGATGAATGCGTTTGTTGCATAATGCCGATACCGCTCACTATTACGGATGGCGGTGAGATGGAATCTACTATTTTATACACGTTTGATATCTGTACATCATAAAACTATCTGTACAGAAATGCAATGCCTCATGTTATTCACCATATAACAAACGCATGATCGTAACTAATTTCAACTCCGATTCATTGTTTTTTTGAAAACAATGAATCATTTTGCCAAGAAAATGAATCGCAGATTTCTGTACAGTATTCAAAATAAAATCATACAAAATTAATAAATATATAAATAAATCAACTTTAATTGAAAAATGATCAGCATAATAATAATAATTGTAATTTTCAACGTTTTCTTTCTTTTTAGATAGAAGCATGGTAGACGCCTTTTTTGTAAGTAATTCCATTACCAATGGTTACAGTCAACGGTACGTATGGGTGCATATGATCACGTGAGAATGTCCTTTTCTTAACGAAATTTACGTGAGCAGAACTTTTGGATTCTAAGAGGTATGTTTACTGACTGAGAGAATAATAGAATCTTAGAGCATCCCCACCGGTGATGACCAAATTATCAAATCTGTAAAAACGTGTAGTATTTCAAGTCTTTGGATCTATTCTCCTTAATTTGGTAAATTATACCTTCAGTACTATACCACCGGTTCTTGTTACTTTAAAACGAACAATTTATCGCATCTTCAACATCATCACCGAGATTGTCATTATGTAGGCAAGATCTTCATTATGGTAAAAAATATCATGCTCTGTGACGGCTTCAACAACAGCCTAGATCAATTGATAATCGTCCTTCTCGACTCATCAGATGAATACAACAATGAAAAGAGACACTGGGGTCGCTCATTGGCAAGATAGGACACCTAATGTAGAACGCCGTCGAGAATATTTGCTAAATGCCTCCATGATGACTACTTTTCCAAGACACCCACGTATGGCGCAAAAACTTTTGAACGACTATTTCGCGTGACTTGAGACATCTTCCTGTACTTGTTCGACACGGTTGAGATACATGATCCCTACTTTCGATAATGGAAACACGCCAACGGGTGCAAGAGATTAACTTCGTTGAAATAGTTCTCTTCAGAGATGTATCTACAGGCATACAGAAGCACTTCTGATTATGTTGACTAGAAAGTGTTAATTGGGTCTTCAGGAGCACATGAATCATTGAAGAGGTTTTCTCCTGGCTTCATTCTTTGATTTGGTGCTGAGTTCCTTCGGACTATCACTTAAGATGAGACTAAACTTTTACTATGAAGAGGTACAGTGATGTGATTCCCCGGAATGCACTGTTCTATCTATTTTTTCAAATGTATATGAAAGAATTGTCCAAATGTATATTCTGGACAGCACAAGGGAAAAATGGGTACCTTCGATTACGATGGAGGCTGTGGAGGATGACAGATTGTGCATTTTGGCACATGTCCTCCCGTATTACTGTATGCAATAACTACATGAATGTAATTAATGATTCCCAGCTATCGAACAAGATAGAGAATGGAGCGAATCATGCACCGGTTTAGTACAAAATGGCAGGAGTCAAACGAAAAAAGCGATACTTCTTTGGTGATAGAATCTACCCAGAATCCGATTTGTTTGTTCATATCGCCCTGCCAGTACTAGTCGTGGCTTTAAGTGAACCCTACGACTACAGATGAAATGTTTTTGGCAACCTCAAAGGAAGCTAGATGGAAGAATGTAGAGCGAGCATTCAGCGTTTTGATAGAAACATTTCACGCTATTTATAGAACCAGTAAGTTTCCTTTTTGAGAATAAATGCACATCATCATGCAATGCTGTGTCATTCTGCATAACATTATAGTGAATCAAATTTCTTGGGGATGAAAAAGGAAAAAGAGAAGCGGCCGTAACAGTTAGATTAGTCGCACCGTACATCTTTCACCTCGTGAGACAACTTTCTGGATAGATAGCTGCTGGTATTACTTCCAGCAGTTTGCGCAGTTGTGCACTTTCTTGAGGATACAGAAGAATTCCTTGAAATTATCGCCTCATGATGGAGAATGTATGCCAACAAATGAGGTAAATATAAAGGTACTGGTTCCTCTGGTTCATTTTTCTTACCATCTCCTTCAGAGCTCCCGAGATGAGGCAGGCAATGACGCACAACATTCTGAAGTACTTAATGGAACCTTATTCTTCACAGTCTGCTGGGAATTGGAAAATGTCAAAATACTTCGCAGTGCTCTTGTCATACATTTTTTCGCACAGTTTGTGCCAAAAGAACTTCCTTTGTTACAAGCAGTTTCTTAATAATAATATTTGTGTGCTGCAGGTCCTCTTTCGCTTTTCGTCGTCCAATAGGGCGTTTTGATTACATTCTTGATCTTTCATCAAAGCCGTACTCTTTGACCACTACGTCGATTGAATCCTGGTTTCCTTCTGATGCTCACCCCAATGACTCAGGAAGATCATGCGCTTCAAATTTCGCCATACATTTTGGATGTTTTCGGAGTACATTATATGAAGTAGAAATTTTGAACGGTGATTCAGAGTCTTCGTATGTAGACTTGACCTCTGTACCCTTATATATGGCTGTAGCCCCCTTTATTAAATCATAAGGAGAAATGGCAGTGGACTTCATGAATTGCACACGGACGTAGCACTCTCCGAAACGGACAAAGAACTTTATAATAACCTTGGCCCGTTTTTTGCTAGATTCGAGTGGTCGTTCTTCTCGATTGTTCGGTTTGTAATTGTCTTTCTATACGTCAGTGATCGACTGAAAGAATCTACTTTCTGTTCGAAACCCATAATGTGTTCTTCTGAGTCATAGATCCATGCCTTGGTGACAGTGGCATCCGTCTGTAACTTCATAAATAGACTGCATCTTTCAAATAATGCAGTTTTGGGTAAATATCTTATTTACTATACATCCCAACGTGTGAAAGGTGTTAGAGTGGTACTGTACGTCATCTGCGCAATTTGTAGTTTATTTGTATGACCCATTCATTGGCCCCTACAGAATTTGCAGAAATTTTGAAGTGCCCGCGGACTGTGTTACTGCATGAACTGAATGGAATTTGTATGGGACACTATGTGGAACATTCATAGCATGAATGAACTTTTTAGTAACACTAGTCCGTAAACTGCGAAAGTTTTAGTGTCATTGCATGACACAATCGAAAATAATTCCATGTTGTGTAGAGTTTCCGTAGTAAACATTGCTTTTGAACTGCGAAATGTGTATATCTGGTAGCTGGTGACTCTACTAAAATAAACGATATAGCTGAATATTGCATGTATTGTATATTCAAACTGACTTTTGGGGGATGGAGAGAACTCCAATGCAAATTTGAGGTAAAACTGCAAATGTTGGACATTTCATGCAGATCCCATCTAAAAATATTTGCACTTGCTCAATGTAAAGGTAATGTGGCGGTTTACTCGAACTGCGAAGAACATAGTTTGGATGAGTGTCGCCATCACACAAAATGCGATTGAAGGAAGGAAAAGAGAATGTGGCATCCGTTCGACATCAACCCAGTGCAGGTAGGATAGATGTTTAGTGTAATATGTTTCGCATAATATATATTGTTTACTTGTATATTCTTCTTTGTTTCGGTTAATGAATGCATACATTCAAGAGGTGAATGTGTACGGATTGCCCGGGGAACCATTTATTACTTTTACCGATATGAACGCCCGCATTGAGGCAGTGACAGGCCGGTCACTGAAACGTCGTAAAAGTTTTGCAGTAAATTCATATTGCGCAAAATTTGGAAACTTTGTGAAGGACAGTCATTCAGTGTATGTTGTTACGTGTAGGTAGAACTATTAATCGTGAAATAATAATATAAGAGGAGCGGTTTAGGTCATTGTTGTGAAAATAATTTATAGTATTTCATTTAAAATTGGTAACAGCAGTACGAGTCTGACCTCCAAATATAGAAAACATACCGCGTAAACACTGGAAGGCATCCAACAATGCAAATGTGTACATAATTAATTCCAACATTAACGATTTGAAAGGGTGCCATTCACAGTCTCGTGAGAGTTCCAACACCGTGTCCGTTACATGTCCGTTATTTAAATTCAAATCTGTACCAGATTGAACGGTGCTCAGAATAGCGATATGTTTTTGAAATTTTTCAATAATTTATTCGAAAAATTATATGGTACGGGAATGGTAACAAGGTTCCCAGAACAGGTACCACTTTAAGTCGTGAACAATGTGACAGGTGGCCAAAATGTTAAAGTAATAAAAACTCTGGAACCTGGGAGGTGATAGGATTTGAATCAAAGTAATATTCTTGCCATCTGTTTATGGGGAAAGAAGTATATTTATAGGGAATATTGTACAACCATTCCTGTCGAATTTATTTCCCCCTTCCTTTTCCCCACATTTTTTCAATTTTTCCCTCCTCATTTCTCCCCATTCAATTTTTGTCGACATTCCTCGCCATGTGGGAGAAGGTAGGAGATGATTTGTCGTCTGGTGGAGATTGGGATGCAATATGTGACATCCTGACCCTCGTTGGGAAGCAAACTATTATCTACCTTTTCATATTTGGGGTGGTTGTGTTGTGACATTTTGTTTTTACAGCCTGTAAAAAGACAATGTAACAACACAAAATCACTACCACCTACAAAGTGAATGAGCCAGTGTGTATGTGGTAGTGTTTCTGTTCCCTGAAAAGGGTACTACCCATTTTGACAAGAGAATCACTCAATCTATCACCAATATATATCATATGTTATGGTGATAGGATGATGCTTTCACTAATATGTAAACTTGTAACATGATTCTACTAGGATATTTATCCATAATTGAATGGAAGAATTGTTTTTTAAAGTAATAGACTGTGCATAGTTTCAGTCACCATTATTGAAGACATGCTGTACTATTTAGAAAGTTATATAATTACTCATTGTAATTATAGTGATAATTGTTTAAAGTAGTGTACATAATAAGAGGCAACTTGAAAATAGAATGATGGGAAAATGAAAATAGCATTATTGGTTGCCTTCAACGCGATGAACTTGATCAGGACCGTAATAGATGAAAAGTTCTTGACCAATTGCAACAGGACATAAATCACAAATCTTCAAATTTTTGTAAGAAATTGCAGCCTCATGAGGTCCCAACTTTCTGTTTTGCATGAGAGCGCAATTTGCAGTTCTTGGATTATTCAATCTGTCGTTAGTCTAGGCTTTATTCACAGGGAGATAATGGTAATTATTAATGTATCTTGTAATGCAGCAAGGGGCAGCGACAATTCATGCCTTCTTTTTCGATCCATCAACTGCCGTAAATTTTTGTAAACAATCCGTACCGTATTTAATGAACTGCGATTTAGATACTGAAAGTAAACCCTCGCCACATATTTTTGTAAATGATTGACCTCCGCCGATATTTCCGTAAAAAATGTTCCATAGTAATGAACGATGAGGAAACCTTCACAAATTGTCTTTTCTGCGAAAATCCCTGATGAACTCCCTCATGTTTGATTGTGGACCGTTTCAGAGAAAAACCTAGTGCCCCTGCTCCCATTTCAAATAACATATTTGTACGTATTCAATCAAGGGCCCTATTCCATGATATTTTCTACTTGTACCATGAAATGGGAACATCGTCTATATACAAAGATGCATCCCGAATTGATTGTTAAATGAAGCGACAACAGTCCTCAGCGAAATACTAAACTGTAGGAAATTCAGGAGGAGCATACTATACATCCCTTCTTTTTACGGGAATGGTACCCAGCTCTCTCAAATATTGTTGTGCTGCAAATAGGTCTTATTCCGTGTTCCAAATGTCGGATTAATCGTTGATTAACTGACTAGTGAAAACTTCTACCAGTTGTGTCCAGCAGCATTCCAAATATTTCTCATCTCTATCACCATCGACACATTTCCTACATTTTTGGAGAAGCATACATGCAATTGCCACAGAAAATGTACCAGCGCATGGATCCACAACCAACTCACCAGGATGGATAAATTTAAAAATAATATCCATCGTCATCTGTCTTGAATTTTGCCCTGGTAGGAGCATTTGTCTTCGACCGGAAGATTTCGTCTGAGATGGATGGAATACATTTTCGTTGGTAGGGACCCGTGTGATGTTATTAATTTCATGAAATGTTCCGGGATGAACAGAAGAAATGAACGCTGAAAAACTGTAGTTTATCCTTTTCAAAGCATGATCCTGTAACATACCATTCTTTCAGAAGTGTACTGCATGTTCGACCACAAAGAGATGCGTGAGACGGGTTGTTATTGGAGCAGATGCATATCAACCCCTGGCATTCGTGTTATGGAGCGGTGTTTCCTCCCACAATGAAAACAGTTATCTAATTAATGTATTCTTTTCCATTTAATCAAATTAGTGGTTTTCCAATGGGATTAATTACTTCTTCGGCTTAATTTTTTGAACCCAGGAAGAACATTGCATTAAAGAACAAAAAATATGGGCATGACTTCCGGGTGTCCAAATAATTTCTGAGAAATGTATCAACTATTTCATGTATTCTACCATGAACTGTTCTTGAGCTGAATTTAGATAGTCGTTGATATATCTAATGTTTTAAAAAGGGTCTGTTAGAATGAAATGAACATTATCTTATAGATTCTGACCAATAGAATCCTCATGTGTTCCAGCAAGGGACTGAAAATTATAGTCATAGAAATCACAGTAATTCTGCATACCTAATTTCAGCCCTTCCATCTATTTCAATCCCATTGTAGTCAGCTCATTTGAAGCTGCTGGTTCGACATCATATTCCTCCTTCAATTCTGTCGCTATATCCGAAGATTGGTCTGGGAATATTTCCATATATTTGTTTCCAACAATCTTACATTTATTCTCATTTCTTTTGGAATTTTTCGGAAGAGGGTGAACGTTCATGCCTAATATTAACTGTTTCCGTTTTCCTGAAGGCAAAATATCATCAACGTCTACGACATCTTCCATGGTGTAACAAACTGGAACAGATAAGGTGAGAAGCTCGGAGAAACTACCAGGTATACCAGCAAAGTATTACCACAATTACGAACTGTTTAGATTACCAAAGAATAGTTTCAGTATTGAAGTTGGTTCCCTCTTGGAATCGGGGTCGTACAACAAAATGTTACACAATATTTTGTGAAAGTTGGTAAAACATAAAGATGTGATGTATCTAAATTCTGTGTCCACTCTTTTTGTTCTATTACAAGCCTGTTCGGGTACTGATATTGACTGGTTCATCATCTGCCGTAAATGTTCTTCATGTAGTAACGGGAGAAAGAACTTCTTTCCTGGCTGCATGTTGACGAGTTGTAGAAGATATACAGTGACAACATTGTACTGACGAGAGGAATGTCGATTTATGTTTCCAGTCCTTCCCACTCCTTGAAAATTCTTTGACAAACAAACCATATTCTAGTACCAGTGAAATGTTTGATGATGATAATATTTCTATTACGCGTCTTAGAATTTTTCCTCGACATTGTCTCCGAGAAGAATGAAACGATGTGGTATGAGAGAGAAAATTCGAAAGTTGTTGGAAGAAATATTTTGAATGGGTTCCGTCTTGATTTTTTACCAGTTGACTGCATAATCATGTGGATGAATGTTGGACCAGCTAATAATTCAGTCGAAGCGACGTTTCCAGTGAAGTTTTCAGTGAAAATTTATAGTATGCTTTAATCTCTAAAACCATATGTGTCTATGGCTAGAGACACACGGGTTATCTGACGCACTTTCTGAGAACCCTTTCATGCTAGTATCTTGCCAACATTAGCTCATATAGACTCGAATACCGATTGTTTAAAAGGCTTTTTCTGTCATTCGCTTTGATTTAGAAACGTGTCGCTATTTTCTTGGTAATTTCGGGTCGTCATGGAACCTCAACCATTACAGATAATTCTTGAAGTTGAAATTCCTATAGTTGAACTTTTCTTTGAAAGATGAACCGGAGAAACTGCAATAATGGAAGACAACAGGAATGTACTGCTTTTAGATGCAGGGAGTGAATTTTTCCCGGTAGATAATTTCCCAGTAGAGATTGAAGATGACATGCTGTGTTGTTGCTCAGTTCCGTATTGAAAAAAGAGTTCAAAACTGTTGGGGAATGGGATGTAGAACGTTGAAATTGATAGTAAAATTATTGTGGAAGATGTTGGTGGAGAAGAATAAATGGAGTTTGAAGTTGCTGTTCTAATGGTCAATTTGTACGGTGCTGCTTTTTATTTGACGTGATGTGGGTAGATGTATTTTCTGATATGACCTTTTAAAAGAGTGTGTTGCTTCGACGGTATTATGACGATTGTGGAAGGTCTTGTTATTCGAATAGAGGCCAAATCGTCGATGTTGATGGTGAAATAATAGGACCTATCGTGAATAAGGTAATGCAACTGTAGTAGAACCACAGTGTCATGCCCGGGAAAGTTATATAATGTTGTGATCCGGTATATAGTGTAAAACATTGAATATATAATTGTCCGCACGTCGTCGGGTTGGGCCTGTTTGTACAACTGGAACAAACGAAGAAAAATTGTTAAAAGTTTCCTCCATATGGAGAACTTTTCTTGCCGAAAATTAAATATTTAATTTTTGGCAACAAAAAATCAATTATTTAATTTTCTGTAATATTTGAACCTCCATATGGATAAAACATTGTCGAAAATATTTTCGAGTAATGTTTTCGCTTTAAACATATGTTTCAATCTACCACGGGTGAGTACAACACACCCTTATACGGTACAATAATTGTGTCGTTACAAAAGCACTGTTCGATTAAGAAAGTCATACAATAGTTCCGATCATGAATGAAAGAAAAGTCGACAATCTGATCATGAAAGTCATAAAACTGAGACGGAGTTCGGGAGCGAAGTAATACGAAAAATGCATTGTCAATTCGTGATATTTTCTGTGGTATATATTACTCGCAACATTACAATCTCCTTCTTCACCACCAGCTGTTATCAACCGACTTCAATATTTCTCAACTATAATATAATATTTCTATAATCAACTATGCTATCTTCTTCTGCATCTGGACAGGGGAATTGTCTGGTGTATCGCTACCCGCTGGCAAGAGGTGAAGAACTATAGCTGATTCTTGGAGAGAAAAACGTTGCTGATGCAGTGGAAAGGGGTATAGTTACAGATGTATCTGTTGAGCTGTATTGTATTGATGTTTATTACGATGAAGTGGTGAAGTAATTCAGAGGGTGTCGTGGAAATAATTATTCGGATATTGGTGCAGTCCTTGTTGGTAAAAGAAAAGTGAGGGCTGGAAATGGAAGTAACTCAGGGAGTATAACGAAATGGACAACGGATTCAGTGGATGACATATTGGACAGAGTGTAAATATTCAATTTGCAAATTATGGCGACGAATAAGGAACGAGGATATACGTATCATGAAAATAATGGTAGAGGTACCAACTAAGCCACCCTCCGTGATTTCGAATCGAGAGACAGTGTTCATTGCTGGGATCATCAAGAGATGACGGTTATCGGAATTCAACCGACGAGCAGGGATGGTAATGAGGAGACCGATAGTGTCAATTCTTTTACGCTCACTGACTTTATTATTAATAGTCATAAGACTGTCTAATTATGGCTTCAAGTCAGTGAAGTCAGAAACTTTACGAACCATTTGCGGGATGTAAACACCTAGCACCGTGATTTATTCGTTACATCCTTTGAACAAGAGCGATATAGAGTTGGTTTTGGAATTATTTCGGTGACTTGCGAATCTGAAGATGCTGACGGCAAGTATACTGATATCTCGCCATTATGCAGCCAAGAAATGGAAAGAATTGTACTAAAGTCCGACAAGTCATTGCTTGTGGACGGTAGACATTGCCTGTCTGCACTAAAAAATCTTGGATAAATTGTCAATTCTGAAACAAATTGGGCAAGGAGCCCATATTCATGTCGTTCTTCTCGTACAAAATGATAAGGAGACCATAACACCGTAGGAAGTTATAAATCTGGAAAGGTCTCGAAACATATCATCGTCGAAGACAAAAAAGGACAATTCGTACATTGACCTCATGAGCAGTATCATATAATATTACGACACCTTTCCCGAACAATACAGGATACCGTTTTAGGAATCAAGGGCAGTGGATATTGCAAGGGACACGGAAAGAACAAATTTTCTTGATACAAAAAGTACCTCAATATACGAACGGTACGCTCTTGTGGGAAAGATGCTTGTCAAATTCAAATATGTCATGACAAGGATCAATGCCGTACTACTTTTTGGAACTGGGAAAGATTCTGGTAAAAGAGGGGTGACGTACTTGGACAGTGAAGTTATCATGGACGGTATGGAGGAGACTTTAATGTACCTACTGCATTCAGATTAAGATTATTTTGGAAGCTCAGGAAAGGGAACATTTGATGCAGATGTCTTCTATCGGCTTGGAAATAATTTATTAACGTCCATGCAGACATTTTTGGAAGCCAAGGCGGGCAGTGAGTGTGATTTACCAGAAAAAGAAATTCCTACGATAATGCAACAAGTAATGGACGTTGTAATAACAGAGACATGAACAAGGAAGCAATATATTCATGCAACCTTTTGCAATTACATGAGACTTATAGAATATGGTGATGGAGATAGGTCTGGAAAACTGGTTCCCTGTGCAATCGTTCACCTTGATAGACTTCTCAAGAAACTAAGGCAATAGGTTTTCAAAGAAAGTAATGACAGTGGGAATGGAGGGAAAGAAACAATAGGTAATGGTGCCCATGGAATTCTTCCAGCACATACAAGAAGCAAGAGAAGGTGGCAAAGTGAATTTATTGTGCTAGAAAGTTGTGATGAGAAAGAACTTCGCGCTCAAAAACAGAAGGCAAAGGAAAAGAATCCCATGTCTTCTAACAGAGAAGAAGATATGACAGAGATTGAGGCATCGGAAAGTGGTGGAAGGTCAACATCAACAAAATGAAACGTTTTACCTGCTAAATCAACATCAACTAAACGACTAAATGTAATGGCAAGACCATATACACGGTGTACCGTGGCAGATTACATCGTCCCTTACGATAACAAACATCATCGGAATTTTATGCTATCTGGATGTAGTTCTTTGTGGTATAGACTGAATAGGAGGTGTAGAGATGTAGTGACCATTTAAGAAATGCTACTAGACCAAAGAAAGAATGATACAGATAATACCTTCGATGGAGTTCCAACAGAGAGTATAAGTCGTGAAACACGGGCGCGAAAAATTAAGATTGACAGGACAGACGGAGAAGGAAAGAAAGTAGTGGATGTCGAAATTTTATATGATATGAAGATACTGCTAAAGTCGGCACTAATCCCAGATTCTTATTGGGTGCATGCATTTTTCACCTATGAACAAATATTATCATTGGGATATATCACCTGGATGTCGTCTGCTTACATGCAAGCCGAACATATGGAAGTTCGTACAGATGACACAAAATTGGAGCAATGGATACATGCAAGGAAGACTTTTGAAGGAAGCTGTGGAATTTCTAACTTCAACAGGAAGAAACGGCAATTCGATAGTGATGGGTACTGCATACTGGAGAGAATGTATGATCCTTTCGTATATAGATCAAAGTTTGAGAAAGAGCCATATAAAAGAGTTTTAAGAAAATGCTGACTTTCCTGCACAGAAAATTGGTGAACGTTTTACCGAAATTCAAAAATAGTTTCCGGCCGAAGATGCTCCGGAAGATAAAATGAATAGAGATCATTTGAGTCCCATACTCAAGACTAGTAATGCTGTTAATGACGAACGTGAAAGAAGAAATGGAATTGGTTGTTACTCCAGTATAAGAAGTGTGCTTGAAAATAAAATGGAATGCCATCGTGAAAATGTATGGATAGATATACTCCGTACTAAACTGGGCTTCTGGATTGGATCGTTGTGTGGCTTGTTGAATTTAGGGAACAATTGTAAACGGCCAACAAAAATTGGAAATAGTGCGGGCCGATTTCTGATCACTGAGATGGATTTTCCACCAGAACACGGTCACAATTACTTCGACTGCAAGAAGAGTAGTTCCCGAGGTTACTTCACAATTACAACTGCTAATCAATTTGTATCTTTATGGATAGCTCCTGGGTTCCATCGTTATGTCCATTTCAGGTAGGGGGAAAAGGACAGAATTGAAATTTGTTTTGAAATGCTTGAAATTCAAATCCCCACAGTCTCTTTTTATCACAAATCATTTCGTTCAGCGTGAATGGTAATGCTGGAATGGTACACGATCACTGAGGTATCATATGTATATTATCCCAGACGGTCGCAATTTGAAA
>JAULBU010009924.1:0-24519 GCA_032358235.1 Odonthalia washingtoniensis
ATTGATATCTACTCAACTGATATCGTTTATATCATCCAATATTATATAGAATCACTTGAACCATTATGATTTGATGCAAATTTTGAAGATCTACGCAGTGATCGTGCCAAAGCATCTTGGATAATTCATACTAGACCAGATATAGGATTTTCTTCAAGTTCTTTAGCCGAAACAACAGAAAAAACCTTCTCAAATAAACGAATAAACTGATGAACAAGGTTATTGGTCACCTCAAGAAAACAGTTATTCTACGTATGAAAATTTCTAAGCTAGATGAGAACTCTTTACATTCACGTGTTCACAGCTATTCTTTGTTTCCAACAACTCCGATCTAACATCTCAGATTGAATATATTGTTTTACTATGTGATAAGAATGAAGTTTTCTATATTTTACATTACACTTGTAAGAAATGTAAACGAGTTGTTCTTACTGTTCTCTCCGCCATAATATTTTCTTCTACGTCTCTACCGCACTTGACTATGCATGCACTCTAGTTCTAGAATTACAAAATATTTACAGTCATCATTTCCCGCTTCAGGTGTTTATAGATTCAAAATCCTTATCTCATTCTATAACTAAAGCAAGTTACATTGAAGAGAAACATCTCATGATCGATATTACATGTTTACGAACGGTTTCGAAAATGAAGAGAATACAAATTTTGGATTCATTCGCCCTGATTATAATCCTGCTGATGCTTTCAGCAAAATGAAGAAATCTACTTCTCTTAACATGATATGATAGGATAATAAGTGCAACTTCCCAATTCAACAATAGATTTACCTTTCTCGTGACTCCCACGACACTAAAATTGGTGACTTGACGTCCGTACATAATTCCAATGGAAAATAATGTCGACTAATGTCGCGAACTTTAACGTTAGATGTAATTCGGTCTTGAATTAATACACCAAATGACTTTTCGATTTCTTTCGTGTTATTACACGTTTTACACTGTAATTCATTTCCTTTATGTTTATTAATTCTATACAATTTCTCTAATTATGTTTATAGAAATATTACCCGCTCTTTCATTACTCCTATTTGTTTTTTGAATATTTTCTACGTCTTTAAATTATTACTTTCACGAACTATTTAGTCACTTGTGCCTTATAGAGTCCATTTTACACTCCATTATTATTTTCAATCGTGTTCTGATTCCATTTCCACAATTTTCTCCTTCAAATTATTACTTTCACGACCTGCTTACTTACTTATGCCTAATGGAGGCTGTTTTCACACTCCATCGTCATCATTTCGAATTGTATTCTGATTTGTTTTTACTAATAAACGAAGTCTTCTGAGCGACTTGATTTTACTCGTCTGGTCTTTCTTCATATTACTCATCTCAGTTCCATGAATCTTCCCTCTTCATCCCTACTTAGCTATCTTTTACCGACAGGATGTGATTCAATCACTGAAAGATTTTCAAGCATATATTTGATGGATTCTTATGATGTGATGTGAGTGGTTATATATCACCTTTTAATATAGACTGAAAGCAATATAGATTTCGATTAAGACGCCATAGGTTTTCAATGACCAGTAATGAAGCAAAAAGTCCATACGAAAGAAGAAAATATCTGAAGAAAGTTTTGGTTGAAAAAGATCTTTAAAGTTGAACAATATTTAAAATATTACTATATAAATCAATTTTGGAAAAAATATTTTCAACACCATCATCTCCTTCAAAGCAAAAGAACAAAACAAATTTTTATATTTTCCCATTCTCAATATTCACAATAAACGACCAAATTATGTCTTCTGCTGATATCGGAATCATAAAGGAGATCATCAGACAGTTTCCTGTAGTAATTTTTGGATCAAGATTCTGCCAATTATGTCAGAAATCCCGACAATTAATTCACCGCTATTCTCGAGGTATTCTATCTAAAGACGAAATTATGTTTTTTCTGAAGTGACCCCCTCTATGAAATATGAACTCCAAGAAATGACTGGTCAGATATCAGTACCTTACGTGTTCATCGGCGGTGTTTTCTTCGGTGGATACTTCGAGCTCTTAGAAATGGCAAAATCCGGAAAACTGGTCGAACTTCTTTATTTAGCTAAACGAAAACTTATTAGATAAAATCAAAAGATATTAGAATTAAAAAGAGTGGTAACATCTTCTTTCGTGAAAAAAGAAGTTATTTGGAAGATGATTACATTTGTGCATGAATCTGAGGTTTTTACTTATTATGGACCGCCTTAATTTTTAGAAATCCATCCGGATGTTATTACCAGTATTTCAAGTGGAATTTCGTGGTTCATTCATTACAAATACTACTATGCAAGACAGCGTATCATAATGAATCATATAGGTGATAAGGACTGTCCTAGAAGCAAATAAATTGAAAAAGTTTGGAAAAATCATGTTTCTGTAAAATTCTCTTTGCATATAATATACTGTTCACACAACTTCGATTCAAAAATATATTTCATGACAAACAACTTGAAAAACAATTTTACGTGCCAAATAGATTCTTCAATCTCCCAAAATTTGGATGCGATGTATGAGAAAATGGGACTTATTGCTGAAGTTATATGCGAAACCAGTTAGTCTGTAATTGAGGCTCCATCCAAAAAACGTTGATATGGGATTTAAGTTGATTCCAGTTTTTCATTATATCCGCCTTTGCGAAAGATTTTCATTCAACACCTTGAAATATGGAGTAAATTGTGGACGTATCAAATTCATTTAGGTAATATGCGTCGAAGAAAATAATTCTGCATCACTACTTTACAGAAACGCCGGTGGTAGGCAAACCAAACATCGAAATGTCTATCTTTAATCGTTTATCAGGGGTGGAACTGTCATTTTAGACGACGTAGAACAATTTCTTTCTATCTACATATGCATCTATTTCTAACTGGTGGAATAGAATGTTCTTGACAATATCCCGGAGGAGGAATGCATGTTAAACATCTAAAATGATGCTATGGACTTCAGAAAAAAACAATAAACTAGTCACTCTTTGAATCTGCTGGAAGCGTGATGGATTATATTGGTAGTAAAATATTTATCCAATAAAAAAAGACTCATCCTAACTGACTACGATATCCCCGAACCTAACCAAAAGTGGCGTCACTGACGAAAAACATGCGCACCAAATATATATATATAATCAATGGGCAGAAGTTTAGTGCCACATCTTTTGTTTCCATCATACGTTCCATCGTTTCAGAATATAATTCCATTTCCTTGACAACCATTTATTACGTGCCTGATGCTAGAATTTGCACTGTCGCACATATTGAAGATTAGGCGCAGGCCCCTGTGTATTCTGTTAGCGCGAATTAGCTGATGAATTGGACTTGCGCTTTCGAATAGATGATTTTAGGGATTTTGTCGGTTCGCGTTGCTTGTATGTTTCCGAGGTTCGTTTTGGTGATGGTACGACCATTGAAAATGTTTGTACAAGATTCAGCAGGGTTTGGGCTCATAAATGAAAAACATACATTCTCTTCCTAATCCATGAAAAGTTTCGTTCCAAATAATAATCTTTCCTCAACTTTAAGCTCCACTATACCGTCCGAACATCCACTGAATCAGTGAAATATTGAGGAAGCGAACTGAATTTGAACGATATGTCCAGTCTTACAGTATTCTTTTAGTATATAATTGTTCCAACCAGCTCTTGGGACGGGTTATTAGACAGATGTCCTTCCTAATCACCTGTTATTTGCATTCTACTTGACGTTGGAGTTGGTACAATTTTTACATCCCTAAGGTTGAATGTACGCAAAAACAATTGAATCAGAAAATCATTTAAAATTTTCGAAACTCCATTTTCAGTGTCATAGTTCACATAGATATGCAAACATTTTCTCACAGATTTTTCAACTCGAAGATATATGTTTTCTACCAGTTGCTCTGCTGAATTTCGTAGATCTTCTTTTAAATCCTCTGTCCGTAACCTATAATCTAAATACGTCAGTAAGTTCATACATTGGCCAATAGCTTGGCGATAAAATAATTACTCTTTACAATAGCTCCCTTTATATCCCAAACGAATAGCACCCAAATATTCATTCCTAGCAAGTGCAGCCTCTTTTATCCAATATTGTGACTTCAACAATTAAAAATACATGTGTCCTTTTCTTTTTATGTTGAAAACCTTGGGTTTTTCAATATACATTTCGTACTCAAACTGTCCATTAAGGTATACTGCACACACATCCAACTGTAACAAGTACCAAAAGTTCAAAAGTTCTGTACCACTTGAGCAAGTAAAGAAATAAGCGTGAAGTTTCGTACTACAGGCAATAGACTTCTCTGAAATCAATTCCCGGCTTTTAGGTAAACCTTGATACGAATCACTTTAAATCTATATACGTACCCGTCGGATCTAATTTTATTTTGATACACCCATTTTGCATCTGTTGGGTTCATTCCTTTTGATAGATTGAAAATATTCGATTCAAGTTTCAAAGCAATACTCATGAATATTACATGGCTATAAAAATTATTGGTATGAAATATGTATTGAACTTCACGACATATTTCAAGTCACTCTACTTTTTTGTTTGTATCGTTTTGTGATTTTTTGGTGAAGTTGAATCAATTAATTCATAATTTTTCAGACAGAAATGTTTGATTCAACTGTATGTATGAAGGAGTCAATTTAGGTATGGACGTACTCAATTAATTCATGATTGTTTTGGAAATTTTACATGTGTTTTTTGTAATGGGGCTTTTCAACTTGGGAAAATAACCATTTGGATCTTGCAAGTTTTTATCCACCCTAACTTGTTATTTTTATGTTTATGTTTTGTTGTATCTCACAGAAACGTTCTATTCTTTTCTCTTGTCATTTCCAATATAAACTGTATATATATACATGATATCTATCATCATGTCTATCTACTATTGACCTCGCCGATATATTTTTAGATGCCACTAATTGGCATGTGTTTTTTATGTTACTCCATTTTGTCTACTTATACTCTCACTGAGACAAAGTTCTCGTTTGGGACAAAGAGATAACGAGTTTTCGGACCTCCTCCTATTTTTTGCTATTTCCGCACCGTTGTTCCAACTTTTATTCATTCGTTCAATATTCTACTCCTCACTCATTTCTCAATTTCCCTCAATGCTACTCATATCTTCTCCAATTAGTTCTCATCATTAAGGTTCCAGGTGTCTATTTAGTTCTTCTTGATATTTGCGTGGGTCGTTTTCACATCCACCACCACCGACAGAAATTGATACGAGATCAAAAGCTCCATTTTCATCAGGTTGCTGAAGGGGACGTGTTGATCTTCGTAAACTAGGAGTAATGAGATTGGGTTATTTCTCATTTCTGTTTCAAAAATTTATTTTCCATTTTTTTTCCTTCATTCATTCTATGAATATTTTGTACTGACGGATCCTTGTTAGTACTACATAGTTTATAGGGATGGTACGTCAACTATTAGCTGTTTGTTGTAGATAGTAGTAGTATCAAACGGGTATTTTTGCCTCCCTTGTTCGTTTCACGTTCCATCGTACTGGACCCCATCTAAGATGGTGTACGTCCGATCAAAATGAGCGACCATTTAAACATCAATGACTAGTGTTGTAAGTTAGAGGTCAAAGCTAAACTAAGACTATCGACAGAATTATTATACGATTTTCGGTTATAATTCGGTTGATTAATGCAAAAAATGAATTATAAGTATTATCTCTCTAATTAGTTACAATGTTCTGTCGTGTCCAAACATTTTTAACCAATTTTTGTACAAGTACAATGCCTAGTTTTTCCATCCTTACGTGTATATATGATTCTTGGATTCTCGTGACACTGAAGAACAATTTAGAATGTTACATCTAAACCATTATATATAATTATTCATTCAGTATTCCTTTAAAATACAGCGTGGGTTCATACTAAAATCCTCTAGTATGGACAATCTGCTGGTAATTCAATTACTTGTGAATATTTTGCCTTCATGAAATTTTCCAAAATAAATAGGCCTACATTGCAATTTATATATGTAGAATGTTTTCTTTGCGCTCCATTCAAAAAGGACAGTCAACATATGGTATTTTTTAAACGATCTTATAGTTATTTATTGTTCCACAAAGTCTCAAGTAAGAGATTTCGAACAATATTCTTATTATCCGGATGTTAGAGAAAATCTATCTCGAAATGCCATAGGGAATATGTTTTCAATTTTTCACTTGCAAATAGTGCTTTTGAATTTATATACTAATTTTAGGTTTTGGTGAAGGCGAGTGGTGTAGTTTAGAGTTAGACAGGTACTTATCCCAACATTTTTGTTTCCGATTTGTCTCATGGAACCATTCAATACCCTGTACTGACTACTTGTGCCTTGATATTCCAGTACAAGTTAGGGCCTTTTTGTGTCAACTCTATGAAATATAACTTCTCTGTACCTTATCATCCCTTCCAAATAATTATTTATAATTTTAGAGAAGTCCCAAAAAAAATCTATACATTGGGAGATCGACGTGGGAAATGAGGGGAATATGATTCAATCACTGAAACATTTTCAATCATATATTTGATGGATTCTTATGATGTGATGTGAGTGGTTATATATCACCTTTTAATATAGACTGAAAGCAATATAGATTTCGATTAAGACGCCATAGGTTTTCAATGACCAGTAATGAAGCAAAAAGTCCATACGAAAGAAGAAAATATCTGAAGAAAGTTTTGGTTGAAAAAGATCTTTAAAGTTGAACAATATTTAAAATATTACTATATAAATCAATTTTGGAAAAAATATTTTCAACACCATCATCTCCTTCAAAGCAAAAGAACAAAACAAATTTTTATATTTTCCCATTCTCAATATTCACAATAAACGACCAAATTATGTCTTCTGCTGATATCGGAATCATAAAGGAGATCATCAGACAGTTTCCTGTAGTAATTTTTGGATCAAGATTCTGCCAATTATGTCAGAAATCCCGACAATTAATTCACCGCTATTCTCGAGGTATTCTATCTAAAGACGAAATTATGTTTTTTCTGAAGTGACCCCCTCTATGAAATATGAACTCCAAGAAATGACTGGTCAGATATCAGTACCTTACGTGTTCATCGGCGGTGTTTTCTTCGGTGGATACTTCGAGCTCTTAGAAATGGCAAAATCCGGAAAACTGGTCGAACTTCTTTATTTAGCTAAACGAAAACTTATTAGATAAAATCAAAAGATATTAGAATTAAAAAGAGTGGTAACATCTTCTTTCGTGAAAAAAGAAGTTATTTGGAAGATGATTACATTTGTGCATGAATCTGAGGTTTTTACTTATTATGGACCGCCTTAATTTTTAGAAATCCATCCGGATGTTATTACCAGTATTTCAAGTGGAATTTCGTGGTTCATTCATTACAAATACTACTATGCAAGACAGCGTATCATAATGAATCATATAGGTGATAAGGACTGTCCTAGAAGCAAATAAATTGAAAAAGTTTGGAAAAATCATGTTTCTGTAAAATTCTCTTTGCATATAATATACTGTTCACACAACTTCGATTCAAAAATATATTTCATGACAAACAACTTGAAAAACAATTTTACGTGCCAAATAGATTCTTCAATCTCTCCAAATGTGGAGGCGATTATGTAAAGACCAATATCAAATAGTAATTCGATAATTGTATATATTATTTTGACAGGACAGTACTTCAGGTAAAGGAATCATTATTATATGAATATTAATAATTTTTGACTGCTCATTATACTACGGAATGTAATATCCAAGAGGAGAACTGTATAATTATTATGAACCTTGTGATAACTATTACATGTTCATCTTGCTTGATATTGTGGTATCCAAAAAAAGAACCGAAATAATTCGGAAACGTTTCATAATTATTTCGTGTTTGATTCTGACAATTGTTGAAGATAATGTAAATAGAGGTTAGATCTGAAATAAAAATCGAAAAGCAAAGAGCTTTTACGCCTTCACGATCGAACTATTATTTTCGTGTAAATTTGTCAGCACTACATCTAGTAGTTTGTGGCTATCCGCGTCACTCGAGCTAACGAAGATCGTCATTGCAAATAGAAGCAACAACATAGATGTTTGCAAGTAGCAGCAAATACAGCTTGAAGAACTGTCTACTGTAAGCTACTAATACTAAGGTTCTCGAAGTTCTCATTTGAAAGTTAAAGGTCTATTATACATAGTTATGGGCCCAGTTCCAGTAAAAGCTCTTTCTAATCGTCCTCGTTTCCCATGGGACTCTAAAACTGCCCCGTTGACAGATGGCAAAGGTGATCAGGAAGAATATTCAAAGTATGTCAAACTTTGGCGAGCTTTCAACAATGCTCTCCCGTATTCAAATGCGATGAGAATAACGCTCGCGCGGCGAGGAATTTGTTTTAAAAGCCAACTGTTTGGCCACGCTAAAGATCTTTGCTCTGGTATATGAGAAGAAATGCTGAACACGGAGAATGGTGTAAAATAAATTTAGTACTGCATATATCAGAGGGATGCACTTTCTGTAGTAAGCGAGGCTTACGGTGCATTCAATGATTTCTTGAACTGCCGAAGTGGCACATCTAAGACGATGAAAAACTATGAGTCACGATTATCTGCACAAATGGCAAAGTTCAACTCAATTAGTAACGAAATTACAAGAATGTATATTTTCACTGATGCTATTGACTAATTATGCTATTGAATATAGTGAAAGAGTATCTGTAATGGTAACTATGGAAGAAAAAGCCGTGGTTTACGATCTCATTCGTCAAATTATGAGATTCTAGAATTAATTACCTATAATTCTGTAGCTGCGTTCATCAAACTATAAGATAAGTAAGTGGCACAGGATGGACTAAACACAATTATCGCAAGTTCAGCAGACACATGTAATAAAACAGGTAGAAACACCAATGGAAAAAATAATTGTAGTAATAAATATAATTAAAAAGGACGTGGCAATAACAACAATTTATATATGAAATTTCCGTGTGCAATTTCCGGAAAATTTGGTCATTTGAAAATTAGTCACAATCTTGATGGGTCGTTTCCAAATCATGTTAAAGCTGTTGAAAAAAGCGAGATGGTTAGTGGAGGACATTCAGCGTATGTGAAAAATGGTAATAATGGCCATCAAAATAATGGAATATAATTCAATATGGCAACAACTATTTGCATAATCATCAACTATAAACTATCAAATTAACATTGGACCATTGATAGATTATGGTTCTCCATACTCTGCTATTGGAATTACCGAAATGATTTCATTAGCAGGCCAAATTGATCTGGATGATAATTGGAAGATACTGCCAATTCCAAAAGCGTTGAGTGGACACTCTCGTTGGCAGTATAGAATTGGAGAGCATTCCAGTCCATCAAGGAAAATACTTGGTATTGTCAGCATCACTGCTAGATCTGACAACAAATTTCCAGTAGAAATTACCCATCTAGTACTGGAAGGATCAAGATAATGGATTATAGGTAGAAATGTTACTGGAAAAGCAAACTTGAAACATATCGATAAAACTTCAATTGCCTTTCTGGTAAAAAATGAAAAGGACAAATTATCATTTATTATTGACAAGTTTTATCCTACGTCCAGTTCGGAAAATTCTGCAACCGGTCTAAAAATGATTCAGTAATTTGTTGTCTCGATGGTGACGTCTTAAAAGACATATCCTGGAAGAAATTAAAATCTATTATAGACAAAGTACATACTCATGTATGCGGGCATGCATCTCACACTGATTTTAAATTATTGTTTCAGAGGAATGGCTTCTGGAATTTTGAAGTAGAGAAGTATGTACAAAATATTATGAAAAACTTCCATGCTTGTTGATGTACTGCACCACCTCAATCCAGTCGAAAGGTTCCTATATCTTCATTGTCTACTAATTTTATTGAAGTGGTTTGTGCAGACTACTTCTATTTGGACAATATTAGGGTGATGAACTGTATGGATTTCGTAGCTCGATACTCTTCCGGTTGAATAGTAGAAATTGCATCGATTAGTGATGCAATAACGGATTTTGAAGCAAGCTAGGTATCCTAATTTTAGCGACCACGGCGTATAATTGGTGATAAATAATTTGTATGTGATGATTTTCAGGCACACATGAAGAAGTTGTATATTCAGTTTATGTCCGTTCCACCTTGTCGCCACAGGAAAAATGCGATATATTCAAAACACAACATAATCCGCAATATATTTATTAGGCTCAAACATGCCAATCAAAGTAATGTGGCCATGAAAGTGCTTTTGTATAAGATATCAATAAGCAACGTTTTATATGGAAACGATAGAATGGGTTCATTTGAGTTAGCGAAAGGGTTTAGTAAACCTATATGCTACAATTTGGTAAATGAAGAACGCAATAATATTGTCATGGCCAAAAATAAAGTGCAGGCCCAAAGAAAACTTATTCTGATTTTAAAATCTAAATCTACAAAAGAATTACCTATAAATATAGGGTACATGGAGGAAATATATTCCAAAAGAAAACATGGAAAGTGCAGTAATTGGTATATTCCAAAAGCCATATTGTCCATAAATCCAACTGCCCGATATGTGACGGTTTATGGTGAAGAAAATGAAGAAATTTATGTCACCATAGAATATATAAGACCAGCAATGTCTGATGATGGATTGGTTCAATTAAAATGGCAAAGGACTCTATAAAAATGCTGTCAGAATTGATTGATGATTACTGGTATTTTTCAGAACCTACTGTAGAAAATAATGAAAATATAGATATACACAAGAATTATCCTGCTAAAGATGCATACTTTCTGAATTTATATGAAAACTCAGTTATGCCAAGCAATTTAAATGCAGATTCGCAGGATAACTGTATGTCTGGTATAAAAATTTCAACATTTGTTGGTAACAAAATATCAGTTTACTGGCCTTACGATAAGGCATCTCACCCTGGTATTGTGCATTCAGAGTCTTAAAAAGGTATGTTGAATAATAAATATGATGATGAAGAGAAAGAGTGTTTTAATATGGCTCATGAAAAATGGAATTTTCTTGAAGCATCATCAGTCACGTTGCACCAAACCGAGTTGCAGAGTGTTGAAAATACAGTGTTAAAACAAATGATCGGTCATTTTGGCAATAAAAAATTCATGCGACATGAAGCTCAGGGATTTGATACGATCCAATTGATAGATGCTTATAATTGTGAAGAGGCTAGTTTCTTAAAAACGATAAAAATAATACCAAAAGATAAAGTGCTTAATAACGCCAATATAAGAAATTGTCATACAATTTAGAAAGTCAAACAAGAGGATGACGGTAAGCATAAATTACAAGCGATGGTTGCTCCTCACGATAATGAAGATTCTACGCGATTCGACTTGAGTAAAGATTGTGCTACCTGTCCGCCCCCTGGTCTAAGAATTTTGGAATCAATCGCTCCTTTGTTCAAATGAATTTTTTATAAAAACGCTGTAACTGCTGCGGTTTTACAAACTGGTGAAGCAAAACGCGATGTGTACGTTCATCCTCCTGGACATTTTTCACACATAGCATATAGCATATGGCTACTTACTACTGTCGCGTATGGTGTAGTAAATAGAAATTATAAATGGAAAAACCAGTCTGATCAAGTTGTAATTAACTACGGCTGTCAGACATCAAAAGTTATACCTCAGCTATTTTACGAAAGATAGTCAGGGAAGCTGGTACTTCTAATTGCAAAAATCGTAGATCATCTGAAAGTAGCTGGCATTTCGTTCCACTTACGAAAAAAGACATTTTCTCAACCGATGCACTACAGCTTACAATTTTTAATGGTAAGCTTGGTTTGGAATTTTATGATGCAGCGGAAACCAAAAAATCTGAGAAGAATTTTGGTTAAGGAAATTAAGGTAGTATGTAAACTACAATATCAAATAGTAATATGAATATTCTAGATAGTATTTTCACAGGACAATACTTCAGGTAAAGAAATCATTATTATATGAATATTAATAATTTTTGACTGCTCATTGTACTACGGAATGTAATATCCAAGAGGAGAACTGTATAATTATAATGAACCTTGTAATAACTGTTACGTATTCAGCTTGCTTGATATTGTAGTATCCAAAAAAAGAACCGAAATAATTCGGAAACGTGTCATAATTATTTCGTGTTTGATTCTGGCAATTGTTGAAGATAATGTAAATAGAGGTTAGATCTGAAATAAAAATCGAAACGCAAAAAGCTTTTACGCCTTCACGATCGAACTATTATTTTCGTGTAAATTTGTCAACAATACATCTATTAGTTTGTGGCTATCTGCCTCATTGGAGCTAACGAAGATCGTCATTGCAAATCGACGCAAAAACATAGATGTTTGCAAGTAGTAGCAAATACAACTTGTAGATTAGCCTACTGTAAGCAACTAACACTAGGGTTCTCAAAGTTCTTAGTTGAAAGTTAAAACGTCTACTATACATAGCAATATATGAGGAAATGGGATCTATCACTGAAGTCATGTCCGAAACCAGTGAGTCTGTAACTGATGCTCCATCGAAAAACACTGGTACAGACATTAATTTGTTTCTAGTTTTATATTATTTTCACCATTGGGAACGATTTTCATTTAATACATTCCCATATGAAGTAAATTGTGGACGTATCAAATGAATTTAAGTAATATGCCTCCAAGAAACTAATTCTTCATCGTGTATCCTGATATGGGCAATGAGCTGATCAAATCATGCCAGATGTCATGCAACAAAAAGCGGCACCGACACATAGGCTATACCGGCTCTACCCTGCGCGATTCGGGCCCCTATTTTACGTCCCCATATTTAGGTGAACCCACCTGGTATTTAACTCCCAACGGACTGTTTAGAAAACGTTCTCCCAACCACTAGTTCACGATATGGGTTGCTGAAGTTTGACTGGTTTCGTACCATTTTGTACGGAACAAATTACAGCTTCACACGGCATTTATTTTACCGCAGTCCATTAATTTTACAATTACCGGAACGGAACCCTACTGAGTAAACCTGGGGTTTTACTCCCCCATCTTCATCATCGTAATCACCATTTTGGTCAAAGAGATCGTTTTTAGTGAACAGTCTTGCAACCATAGCTGCCCAAACCTTTCCACGGGAATTTCTGTCCAGAGGGTACACTCGTTTGTGTAATCGGTTGCACAAGAGGACAGCGAATCGTTCCAACTCGCTATTTTGAGAAACTCGCACTATACTCTCTATTTCCTCTCTCCCTTCCCTGGAAAAATAAGCCACACTGTCAGGAGAAGCGGCATCTTGAAGAAACGAAGCTTGTGAAGCCGATGAATCGGACATAAATGGAGCAAACGTGGGCTCGATGAACGTTTTCGCCCAACTTCGGCACCAATTCTTTTTTCAGTGGAGCCCATTAAGGTCGCCAAATTTCTAAAAGAACGCGAGCGGTATGCACTGTAAATAGAACTAAAACCGAATCAAGTTCCACATCTCACTACTGCGCCATACAGCTCTAGTATGAATCGTGCGCTTCTGAAAAATTTAGTATGGATGGGAAAATTGGAAGCTGTCGCACCTGGCGCTACAGTTGAGTTTTTGGAGTCGGATGGATCAGGGAATACCTACTCTCCCTGGTGTATGGATCTCACTGCACGAAGGGTGAGACTGTTGAGGGCCCCCTAAATGGGTTACAATGGCCTTATGAAATCGACGAAGAGGAAGCGCGTGATAGGAAATATTGTAGTGAATTTCTTGAACGATTGGAGAATGTCGGATATAGATCTTTAATAGACGACAATCTAAAAGAACTGTCCATCTACTTGTAAGACGGGTGCAACTGGTGTCTATTAAATTTGAATGGCAGAGACAATCTCAGTACGACCGGAAGCTGGAGAAAGATGTCAAATTCTTTATGCACCGACCAACGGGAGAGGCTAAAACGTGCAAAAATATGGCCTGAAAGACATAAAAAGGAATTCGAATGTGTCAGAAAGTAAGACGACCGTAACTCACACACATGGGAAAAAGACTACATCAACTTTCCGAACCGAAGCCGACAAACCAAATTTCTCGCAAAAGGTAACACCTGTGTGTCTTTGGTCTCCACATAAATAGAAGGACATGAAACATCCTGAAAGGATGTCCCTACTGTACAGCAGAAGAGCGCAAGAAGCTATCCGATGCTTTGAAGAAAGGCAGAGAAGAGGAAAGGAATTATTGTCACCGAACCAAAGGTGGCGATAAGAATAACCCTGTTGAATCATCAGTACTGATATCAGGAACACTTGGATGCTTTTTCCGGGAGACGCTTTGCGCGGACATTGGCACCGATGCTAACATACTTGAAAAAACAGACTCTTACTAAGGCCTCAGCGGCTGGAGGAGAATTCAAAATGGAAGATCTTCCAAAACGCACTCTCTTCAGCATGGCTTCCCACGATTGTACAGGTGTGAAGTCAGGGTTTAAGTGCACGCAAGTTTCGACTATGGACATAGAAAAATGTGAGGTTCTTATAGTGTAAGCAATTGCTTACAGTGTGCTAAATTTACTGTAAGATATGGGTGTATGTTGAATTAATTGATTCTACTGTACTGAGTTTATGTTGATTGAATTGATACTAGTGAACTCCACGGTGAGACGTAGCTAGATTTCAAATATCTATAAATAGGATAACAATAGATTGTTGACAAAAATAAATAAACACAGTTACCTTTTGCCATACGACTTTCAGTAGTGATCTGTTTTGGGCGGCCGTTATTATTCAATGCGACGAAAAAGTGCTGTCAAAAGCACCCGTAACCCAATGCCATGATTCTTTGGCATTCCTGTCCAGATTCTTCTCTTCCACGCAAGGAAATTGGACATAATTTGCAAAAGAAGCGTTCGAAACAGTTCAGACCTCCTGAAAATTTTCCCATCTCTTTGCATGCGACGATACAACTACGGTTTTCACTGATCATCGCAACCATCTATTTACGTTTAATCCTTCTACGTTAGATTCATCCTTTGGCCGTCACATCATAATGAACGCCATTCGCTTGGAAATATTATTGTCCACATTCACGTACTCAATCCGACATAACGCGGGTGAGAACAACTTAATGGTCTATATACTTACACGATGGATCCGTGGCAACAGAGGCTATCCGGGACAGTTAGGCGACTACGCGACGTTCAATTTCCATTACGCGTCAACGATGCCCCGTAGGAAGATTCTACTCCTTGCCGCAAACGAACTGACTTGGTGAATATGCAACGAGAAATCTTACAGACCGCGCCGTCAACAACACGTACAGAAAACGACGGTCTTCTGCTATTGGATGGCGCTGTGCTGGTTCCGTACGTCGCCCATACCATGCTGCTCAATCTTCTCACTTTTGAACATGCTGGTGTATCTGGACATCGTGGCGGTGGAACGACCCTTGAATCGTTGAATCTTTGTTTCCGATTGAGGGTCATCGGAAAGAAGCGAACATTTTGTCGCAGAGTGACCTCTCTGTCTGCTAGCCAATACTAGCTCCAAAATCCCCCCTCCACTATTCTTAACTGTCCCTGGAGAATGACCAAAGCAAGTAATTCATTTCGACTATTTCTTCCTGACTAGTAGTGCAGATGATCATATGTACGTATTAATGGTGAAAATGACATTAGCTGGAACTGTAGGTTGGCACCAATACGTCACGCTATAGTAGAGGATACAACAAATCATTCGGAATGTTGGATTCTAATGTTTGCACCCCAGAAATTTCGGTCTCCGAAAATGGCTCGCATTTTATCAACTATGTGATCAAGAAGCTCGCAGATATATACCGTGTCAAGCATCGCCCAGCTGTTGCGTACTGTCCTTGAGCAAACGGAACGATCGAACGTATAAACAGAGATGTGTTGACATCATTGAGGGGTTTACTGGCAGAATTCAAGTTATTCCGGAAAGATTCTTCATCTGTCATTCCCATCGTTCAGAGTGCGCTCAACGAAGAATCAATCCTACGACTGGGTCGTAATCAGCGTGGTCACATGCGTACACTAATTGAAGAAACGAGAGGCCTCCTCCAAGTACGTCTTATGGATAAGATTATTGCAGATTGTGCAACTCCTGGCTTTACGCTCGAACTCCACCAAGCACGTGCCGAACAAGTTGCAATGTTGGGTGTTTTACAGGCATCTCTGGATGCTATACATACGGAAACTTGCCATGGAGTTCCCGGTTGCAGACAATGTGACATCCAAGCAGTATACAGCGCTTCTAATCTCCAACAGCCAAACCTCTTCGTTGGGGGCCTTGTCCTCGGTCGGCGTACGGAAAATGCCGGCCACAAATTTAAATTTATGTGCTGTCACCGGTCTAGAATTGTTGCTACAGCGATCCCTATTGTCTGATTCGTTGAAAAACTGGCAACGTGTGCATCAGAACGCGTGCATTGTGTCCGACTTTTCAAGTACGCAGCCGAGCTCGATAGACAGGGTGTACCAACAAGTATCGTTGAACTGGCAGATGGCACCGAAGAAAAGTATGAAGTTTTGCATCCCGTAGTCGACATGTTCCAAAATGATGGGGGATTGTTGTTTCGCTTTCGCTGAGACGGATTGGCTGATGAGCGTGACTATACCTGAGGCCGCGTCAAGGCCATAAATACGGATTTGCCCGAAATGATGCTAGCTTTCCTTCGTGCAACACAGCCCAAGGAACTGTCCAACAAGGTCGTAGCTCATCATCGTCTTTCTCTTGAGCTGTTTACTTCAGGTTGAAGAGCTCATGGAAGCGGTGTAGCCTTATCTGGGCGTTGAGCAAATGAAATCATGCCACATGTCAGGAAACAAAAGGTGGCACCGCCACGAAGGAAAACCGGCTCTACTCTGCACGAAAAAGGCCCCTACCTTTAGTTTAACCAGCCGGGGTTTGAACTCCCAACGTACCGTTTTGCAACCAGTCTCCCGGCCAGTAGGCCACGATACGGGTTGCTGACGTTTGAAGGATTTCGTACCTTTTTGTACAGAAAAAATTACAGATTTACACGGCATTTATTTTACCGCAGTCAAGTAAATTTACAATTACCGGCACGGAAGCCTACTGAGTATACAGGGGGTTTCATTCCCTCATTACCATCATCGTCATCACCGTTTTGATCCACGAGAGCGTTTTTAGTGAACAGGCTTGCAATGTTCGCTGTATAAACCTGAAAACAATCCCTACTTTAAAAAACACCCGTAATCTGAAAACCAAACATAGAAATGTCGAATTGTAATCTTTCATCAGGGGTGGACTGTCATTTCGACAACATCGAACAAGGTCTTTCTATCTACCTATGGATCAATTTCTAATTGATGGCGGATGCCATGGACTTCAAAAACTAACACTAAACTAGGAACTCTTTTGAATCAGCTGGAAGCGTAATAGATTGTATTGGCAGTGAAATATTTATCCAATAAAAAATGACATACCCTAGCTGACTACGATAACCCCCAACGTTATCAAATGTGGCATCACCGACGGCAAACATGCGCACCAAATATATATATACAATCGGCAGAATGTTAGTCTAACTATGAATAATAGAATATTATTTGGAGACGATCTACAAGTAATTTTCTATGTCGATATCCCAAATGTTTCTAGTGTAAAATTTTGAAGATGATGGAGGAGGCGTAAAACCACAAGATTATTCAGTAGGCTACAATGCCGGAAATTGTATAATTGACAGACGGCGTTAAAAGAATTGCACCATAAAGCTGTAATTTGTGCTGTAGAAAAAGGTACGAAATCAGTCAAACTTCAGCAACCGTATCGTGGCCTAGTGGTCGGGAGATCGTTTGCTAAACGGTACATTGGGATTTCAATCCCGGTGGGTGCACCTAAAGATAGGGCCCGTCTCGTGCATAGTAGAGCAGGTATCACCTTTGTGGAGCAGGTATCGCCTTTTTGGCTGTGCCGCTTTTTGTTGCCTGACATGTGGCATGATTTGATTGGCTCAGCACCCATTTCGGGCTACAGAATACGGTTGGTTATTTATGAAACTAGCCGCAGTGAAGTACGTTACCGTATATACCATTTGGACGACTGTTTTTCTACTAAAACACATGGTGTTGACTGGAACTTTTTGATTTAAACGCAACTCGATAGTTCCAACTGTGGGCTTGAATCTTCGAGAGACGGAGCTCCTATTTCACATATTCTATAGTCTTCAATTACATGACATGATTAGGCAATCTGGTGCTCTTTTTCTGTCTGTGTCATCCCGTTCACTCTTTTCAAAAGTTTTGTGGTGGATTTTATAGATGGGTGTCGAAATGTGAAATGGATCCGTTGGAGTTCTACAGAAATGTAAAACACATAGCTTTCGACTTCCGGTTGCACATGTCAATGAGAAAGTAGTTCTTAAAAATTAGATTTTGAAGTCGATCATTATATGTCAGATGTCGGTGATGTATACTTGCATCAAGGTAGTTATACAACATATCTTTTTATCAAGTAATGTGGGTGCATTTTCTGAATATATAAGAACGTTTACGGGAATTATCATACCAAGGACTTTAAGCAAAATATGGGTGTTTTTTACTATGGTACCATATTTGAACCTCAACTACATCTGATGAATTTCCTCTTTATGTTTTAAAGTGTATATCTTAGTTTAAATTTATTGAAGTATTCTATTTATTGCATATTAGCCAGTACCAACCGTAGGTTTGCGTAAGTATCTATTCATATCCTCTCGAAATCCAGTCTTGGATTTTGTATTACTGGTATTGGTCCCTTTGATGTCGTAGCTAGTACATCTACCCTATCCGCTTAGCTAGAATTATCGTCCAGCAAATATTTTGTCGCATATATTGCTACTGTCAGCTGGTGATTTAGTTTCCCACGGTTCCTTCATGTTCGTGTTTATGGGTGAGATATGATCTGTAATTGGATATGATGTGCCCTACAAATCACATTCAATACTATATCATCAGTTATGAGTTATAATTCGTAGTCAATACAGTTTCTTTTCCTCCTGGGTTGTGGTTTTGTCCGTTCATTGTATACCCATAGAATAATAATGACTCTACTAATTTGGCTTCCATTTTGATATACTGCTGAATGGCCCAGTATTCTAGGTCACGATATTCTCCATCTTCACTTCCCAACCGCAATTCTTCGTCCTCATTTAGTGTTTAATTTTCACCTGAGGCATCCGATGCATTATATATGCAGTTATGGACTTTGAATAGTGATGAAAGCAGTAGATTTTTTTTCCTTCCACTTTTCAATGGAGGCAGAGCCTTCGGGGCTTGGATATTAATTCAATCAAATACCGCCTTTCCATCTGCTACTTTAAAGTCGATTTTTGTATGTGACTCATGATGGTACCCACACTAGTTTTGTCTTTTAACTTGACACTTTCCTAGCAATGCGTGGCCACTTCCACCAAAGATATGTACACAGAACTAGGAATTATTCACATACAGTGCACAAGTTTCATTGGATAACCTACACTCAGTTTAGAGAACGTTAAGTGGCAACTCTTTACGACAATAGACATATCCATCTATGCATTACATGACGTTACAAATATTTATAGGTACCGTACCTTTCTTGGTGAGTCTTCATTGATATGAATTCAATTATTTTTGAAGTCTCAAAAATATAAAAAAGGTTATCAACTTGGTCCTTGAACCAAATTACAAGAATGGTTGTTTGTGAAAGCCGTTCTTTTAACTTTTTTAAATCATTGTTGATCGTGTAATTTCTCTACATATTTTTGTCGAAATGGATGGTGATACATTGTAGTACAGAGTAATAGCAGTGCTACAACGCTCTACTGGAAATTATTTTCAAAATTATAAGAACGGTTACCAACTTGGTGCTTCAACCATATTATAAGAACGGTTCAAACATTCTTATAATTACTGGAAACGGCTCTTATAATGTGTAAAATCATTGTTGTTTGTGCAATTTCTTTACAAATGTTTTTCGGAATGGAATATTGATAGGTTTTAGTAGATGGTGGTGAGCAACCGTTGTTTTAAATTTGCAAAATGAAAAACATTTCAATTTTTTTCAAATGTTTGTACAGAACAAGGGAGCGGTTGACACGACATTATTAAAACATGTATGGTTTTACAAATGAAACGAGCGACTTCACGTGAAGAGTTTTACATGTTGTGTGAACTTAACATTTCAAATTATCTATCATCAATGACTAAAAATACAGTTTTCACGATAACATAATCGTAACATATTTTAACTTGAACCTCGGACGACTTTTCTCATCTTTAAGCAACCATCTCACTTAGAATCAACTTCCTACCATAAATATAGACATTGAAAAACGTTCTCTTAACATGTTTCAACAAATAATAAACGGTAACATAGAATTCAACAATGGCGAGCGCATCCGCAAACCCCTTCACGTCTGCACCGTTATCTTCCTGTGGAAGGAGTCGACTTTTCACAAGTCGGTACTTTTTGAAAAGTATGGAAATGATTGGAAATAGAAGGCTTGTGAAGCATGGTATATATTCACATTATTCTGCCCAGACTAATTCTGCGAATGATTTGACCAAGTTTTCGAAATTCAACAAAAGGACACATTGAACTAAAATTTCAAAAGGTATGACTGTGAGTGCGTTAGTAACATCAAAAGCGTTTCGTGATCACACTCAAAATGATTGGAAAGTTTTCAAATAGAATATTGACACAACGGACGTGGTACCCATAGTCTAAATAGGATCATCATAGAAGAGGTTGTCATCAACAGAAGGTACAAGAAAATGACATACCCTTATAATCTGTTGTCAAAATTAATCAACAATCCTAAGAAACTGGATCGTTTTGAGTCAAAGGAAATATCTGTGCACTTCTGGGATTCCAAGACAATGAAAATCGCTGTGGAACCTCAAGAAGTGGAAATTGAAAAGGAAACAAACGAAATGGAAACAAATGCTGTGGAG
This sequence comes from Odonthalia washingtoniensis, assembly GCA_032358235.1. Taxonomy (NCBI): domain Eukaryota; phylum Rhodophyta; class Florideophyceae; order Ceramiales; family Rhodomelaceae; genus Odonthalia; species Odonthalia washingtoniensis. The sequence continues at coordinate 20,845 of JAULBU010009924.1, forward strand.
GATAAACTTAATTCGTTGAAAATGCACAAATTCAAATTCATCGATTAAGAGATCGTGGAGGTGTTACTAAGAGCACAAAAAATATAAGCTGCAAACAATCCGCACCGCAACATGGACGTAACACATCGAGATAATTTCATGGAGTCGTTTCAGAAGGAGAAGTACAAGGTTAGATATGGAATGATATCTGTTACATTTAAAGGGGCTGATCTTCCGGAAGTAAAAAACACTGATTGTTGTCGATGTTTGTCATCGACTTGTTGCAATTAAAATTCCTTCGACAAGGGAGACTGATAAGACCTTGTTCTAGGCAAAGGAACCCCTTGGTGCTGTGCCAGTGCCCTGGAGAGAGAATATCTGCATGAAACCATGAGAGATAATCATCATTGGTTAGATTAAGAACATTTCCACCTCACAGACGAAGAAGTATGTATCATTTCTTTATCAATTGTGAATCGTCATTCGATTGGCTGGAACGATCAAGGGAGAGTATAACAAATCGTTTGTGTCAGTATGGCCAGATGATATTGAGAAGGACATGCAACATTGAAATTTACTGGATAATAAGGGATCAAGTTCGTACGAGGTTTTTGCACGTGTTGCGAAGATATTGCTAAAATATGATTCTGTTATCACACAGTTGAAGACAATTTATCAATTAGGGGATGAACAAGAGTCTACAAAATTGGATTTCACATATTTCGACAGTAGATCTCTTCTGAATGGGACAGAGGAGGATATCATGCTTCTTCTCTATGAGGTGCAGGCATATTTTTAAGGTGGAAACAGGGGGACGTTCTATTCCAACGTTTTCTACATTTTTGATGTTACCTTCTTGAAGGCAGTGACTGAACGGTTTTAAGAAATCATAAATAACGCCTGTGATCTCGAACAACGCTTTTACCGAAGGCAATGGAGGAACTCATGAAAAACGTCATTGCAGAGATGACGACAAGATTGCAGAATATCCATACTATTTTTGGCAATTATATGAAATTATTTGAGTTTGGATAAAGTAGCAATGCCACCAAGTTGAAATCCATACTAGAAATTGTCATTTGAAACTGCTAAGGGATATTAGGAAACAAATGTTTTAAGAACCTGAACCATCGACCACAAAGAAAACGAACGATGGAATTTGTGGTACACGGAGGGCGTCAACTCAGAACAAGAAGAGGAAATAAAAGAAAGCAACGAGCTGCTGTTATAACTGATAGCGAAGATGATTCCCCCCTGTCCCTACAAGAACGGTCACGAAGAATGGAAACGAATTAGAATAAATCATGAAACATTTGGATTTAGATTTGGATCCACCAGCCCCCAAACGAAAAGTTTGAAACTACCGACACCAGAAACACCTCCTCAACGTAGAGTATACCTGGAACCGTTCGATAACTGCCTTCTTTCTACGATAAAACCATACGGATGTTCACAACGACAACGTAAAATGGCTCAACGGTGTTCGATGTTGTTACCATTGAACACATGTTACTACATCGAACAAAAAAGTTCGGTTACGCAACTTAACTTGATGAAATATTAGAAGAAAATCTAGCGATGAAAAGAGAAATATTTGGATATGGTGGAGTTCCTGGTCATCACAATGCTTTGAGTCAGAAGATAACAATAAGAGAAACTCGGACGTTACTAAGGTCAGCATTTATTCCCGCTGGTCGTCGTCTGCATATATGTTTATAGTATTTGCACATTTTAGAAATTAGAAATCCGGCATGGATGTGGGCTACAAAAATTTCAAATACACCATATTGGGGTCTTGCAATTTTTGGGTGATGTCGCACGTTAGGGTTATGAATATACTGACTACTATAGTTGTTTTGGACAAAATTTCTTCGCTAGGCAGAAGCGACAACTGGATAGTGAAGGTTACTGCATTCTTGATGACATATCGGACCAGTTTGAATTAGCAAACAAGAAAATATAAGATTTTTTTGATCGGTTCCCAACCACAAGAATTGGTGCATTCTTAGAAGAAGTGGCAGAACATTTCTAGGGAAGGAACACTTGAAAGATGAAGACAACAGACAAGGATGGAATCCTATCACAAAAATAGGCGATGCTGATAACGACGCGGATAACAGGAACAAGGGAATCGGCCTTTACTCCAGTAGAAGAACAATACTAGAAAAAAAATTTCGAAACCGAATTGAATGTACATTTGGCGAAAAGATGTGCAGTGTTAGACCAATGGAGTGGATGGATGTGTTCATTACTGATTTTGGATAACAATGACATATGGCTTACAGAAACTACAATAGCAGGGGTCGATTTCTCCTCATGGGTAGAGATTGCTCACCGCAGAATGTTCATAGCAACTTTGATGTTGGAGACAGTGGGTCTACTGGATATTTCACAAATACAACCTCCGATGAAGCTATATCTCTATGGATTTCATCGGGGTCTCACCAGTATGTTCATAGCAGCGATGAGGAAAAGAACGTTTAGCAAATATTTTCGAATTGGAAGAACTTACTATCACCCATCAATCTGTTTTCATTGTACATGGCTATATGCAACATGTTGGTTTGAGATGGAGTGGAATTCATGCTCTCATGTATAATATGTATATCATCCACGAAGGTAGTGACTAGAGAGACGCCATTTCATATGCGTTTGGTCAGTCACTGCGGTGGAGGGGTCAACCTCTAATCAAGAATGTTTCACAACACTAAAGCAGGCCTCCTGATGCAGGTACTTGTGAAGATGATCACGAAGACGATTATGGTGATGATATGGATTACGAACATGTAAAGGTGATAGTTCTACCATTTGGTTTAAATTTGTGCTTCCTGGAATACTACAATTTTTTCACCTCTTTATTTTTCTGGTGATGTATTTACCAATATATTGAAATATACACAATTGTTATATAACTACAGTAAAGAGACTGTGATATTTTTTATTTTACTATCTTCCATTACTGTCCCGCTGTTATAGTCCCCATCGATAACGGCTGCTTGAAACATAAACAACAACAGGTAAATTTAAATTACTATGTCCTAATTATCATTTCAATTTGGAAGAGTTGTCCTATTTCTATTTATGACATTGAAATAGATCAGCCGTTACAATTTTCCAGATTACGTTTCCTCGAAAATGTTTTTGTCGAAAATCAAAAACACAATCATAAAATCAAACTCGTTAATTTCTGTAACCATTAATTTCTATAACCGTTATATATTCTTCTACTTACAGCAAATTCTGTGGCAAAATATATTCAAGAGGTCTTATCTAATCAATTCAACAAAACCCTCTCCAACATTTTCAACCGTACTCCTGACTTATCAACATAATGGATTCATCTTCATCTCCTGCACTTAGTGCCGGATCAAGTAATGCGCAACTTCTATCATAAGGTGAACGTGGACTCACAAGACTTTTCAAATTTCCATTTCAACATTGATTCAGATCTAAGGCATTTCAAGATGCACAATTCAGAGATAGAAACCTTTCCTTTAAATCATACTTTAAATGGGTCTGGTCTGATACAGACCCCTACTCATATTAAAGTAACGAAAATATTGGAAACAAAGGCTAACAAAAGACGGGAAATGTTGAAATATGTACTTTCCCTTTTTCTGGATCTAAAGTTGACCACAATTTCGCGGAATTTTGAACACAAGAAGTGCGGCAGATAACCCGTGCATCTCTCACAAT
>JAULBU010009935.1:0-24516 GCA_032358235.1 Odonthalia washingtoniensis
AAATGGTCCTACAATAAATTTTTCGACAAACTACAGGACTCCTACACAACTACTAGTTATGTAGGAGTTCTATATTTAGTCATGTTGAAGAAACTACTTCTCTTAGTTCTGCTGTCATACATTTTTTGTGACAGTTGGATTACGAACAGCCGCTCTATAGCCACACCTTCACCATATTTTCGCACCGTTACAAACCTCTATACCGTTCAAAAACATGTATGTCACTTTTTTCAACATTCCTGCTATATATCACATACACATCATTACACGGGCCATGTACCACCGCAGAATGTGATGGAATTGCCCAAATGTTGCCTGTCGTCCATGAAAGCTTCAGTCAATGTTCAGAGAATCTCTAGTCAGGGGACGTTGAGTTTTTTATTTAACTAAATTAGGATGTACACATATCGGCAAACATTGTCGTGAAGCAGGTATACGAAAATGGAGTAAAAGTGTTTTTTAGTTAATTAATTTTGTAAAAACGCTTTAAATGCAGTTTTGCAGGGCTGGGAACGGCTGTACAAGTAACATGGATATATACAATCATTAAAACTGCTGTGGAAGTTGTACAGTTAGTAAGATGGTAGGGGGTGTAGGAAAGAGAAAGTCGAAGGTGCGGTTTTGAAAATGAAATGCATGACAATGCGGGACAACATTTATGTTGTATGTGTACAGAACAGTAAAGTTATATGTACAGTTATATTTATTGAAGTGTGAGTTCTGTACAAATATGATGTGTAAGATAATTTGGAAATTGCCCATCTGACAATGATTGTTCTTACAGTACGGCGTAACTGTAGGAAAGAGGAAGTATATACAATACAAGAAACTGCATAGGGAGTAATCATGTGTTGAGGAGTTATTGGTTGAATATATTATTATCAGGAACGGTAAGAATTCGGAATTGATCAAGCACGCCAAAAAATAGAAGTTACAATAGTTTTCGTCTATGAATACTGACATGTGAAAAATAACAAGTTTCAACAATTTTTATAAAACAAAGTACTCTAAAATGACAAGACCGGAAGGAAGAAGAGGAAACTCGGCGAGTATGACACCTATACGCAATGAAGAATGTAGTATTACGAAACAAAGAAACAAACTTGAAAGGCAACTAAATTTTGTTGAAATTTTGTTGAAACAGCATGAAGAGCAGAGGGTTATCGACGAAGAAAAAGAACATATATTGATAGAAATGAAAAGAAGTTTGGAGTTCGATGTCAACGCAGATCAAGAGCTCAGAAGAGACAAGAACCAATATGGTTGAACAACAACCAAGGAACATTCTGAAAATTAGAGTGATGTAAAATGGCATCAAGAAGAATGGAACGATAAGAAGTTCCGAGATCAATTCAATGTATGAAAAAATTTATATAATCAATAACGGAGGGACGGTAGCAAGTGGGAACCGTCCCTATGTGAATCATGTGACTTTTCAACAAAAGTTTACAATATGACAAGTCATGACATAATTAGCATTCCACTTCAATGTTTGCGTACAGGCAAACACGAATCAATACGTCTTGTCAGTTCGATTATGGGAGCATTGGAAGAACGTGCATTGGTGAAATGTCTCTGTCGTTTCGATGAGAGAGAGTATGGGACAATGTTTTTGAGAAGAACACCATCGGAGAGAGACCTGGAAGGCATAGAACACCAATTTTCAAAAAATGTTTTTCCTGGGTGTGTAGGTTTTCTAAGTATTGTAATTGGAAAACACAATGTTCTAAAAGCAAAGTTTCAAATAGGGACGTAGAAAGCAATAGAGATCAAAAAGTAGAATGCAGTGGAAGTTTGGTTGGATCTGGAAAGGTACTTTTGGTCATGGGAGAATATCTACGTGACAAATCCTGGAAAGTATAATGCTCGCAGTGGTTCCCCCGTACTGAATAATGTCTTTTTCGGTGATGTTTGTATTGAGCTTGGCACGCGGTACTGCATTAAAACATCAGTAACATTACGCCTTTTTGTTTACTTTAGTGTAGAGGTAAATTACCCTCCCTGGCTCATATCCATAAAGGGTCGAGGTAAATATGACAACTGCAAAGAAAGATGCTTTCAAGAAGCAATAATAATGTTACGGAGGATGGTGAAGACACTGTTCAGGTCGTTAAAGAGACGGTTTAGAATAATGGACAGACAGTAATGTAATCAGTATGCAGAAATTAGTGTTATTTTTCTGCGTAATATAATGTTGCAAATTGAGCAATATGAGGTACAACGGAATTTTGAAGGATTGTTAGAAGTGCTAGCAAGTTAAAAAATGTATAGAAGGTTATTGAAGAAGAAAGGGCGAATTTTGTGACAGCAAAGAGAGACAAGAATCTTAAAGAAGAAAGGGTAGGCAGCCTTCACATACGAGATACTTCGATTAAGGATTATAATTCTGACAGAAAGTTTACGATGAATTTATTGGGCCGTCATAATTTAGAAAGAGATATAATGAATAATTTTTTATGAAGTCTACTGAGAAGGAGAACGGAGAATTTGCGTCAGTAAATGACACGTTGCAAAAGCAGCAACCCACTGCTGTTGATTAAGTCATAATTCATGCAGACAATAAACGGTCAGGTGGAAGAAGTGAAGTGTGTTTAGTTCAGAGTTTGGTACAGCATTGGACAATTATGATAAGTTTTGCGATATTGTAACGTGCAAACATCAAAGAAATGTAATGGAAGCAAAATATGATGAGAATATACGGTGGCCTTTTGCGAAAAGTAAATCACGTCTTGAGCACATACGTATTTTGTGCTTATCCGTGCTACAGCATCAGTATGCGGTACTAGCAAGTTTGGCTGCAGAAATTCTGGGAGCAGGTGATGGTGAAAAATAAGAAGGACTAGGGAGATTACTTGAGAGTATGAAGTTCTGGGGCCACCCGAAGCTTGCGACAAGCCTAGTAATGGATGAAGGCATACTTGGATATAAATACAACTTTCCATGATGTAATATTTAGAAGAAGATTCTCAATCTCAAGAATAATATATTTCCAAATTAGGGGTAATCTGTTTCGACACTGTAACGATTTTTGGAAACAGTCTGCATCACAGATGTATACCAGCTGGTATGATATAAACATTATCATGTTTCAGAATATTAAGTTCAGGAATTGTACCGATAGTCCTGAAGAATGACTGTCAATCTCAGAGGATTCTGTTGGTATATATTTCTGGCAATTTTGTCAAGATTTAATGGAAGGTTATGGATCGCGGATGGTTATTAGATTTACAACAGCAGAGGGGGGTTATCGGTATGGAACCGAAGTACAATGAAATTGGTTTTCCTGGTTGCATTGGAGTAATTGACTTTATGCATTACTCCTGGAGGAATTGTACTGGTATCAGGAAAGGTCAATATCAGAACAGTCGTGTTTTCAAGATGGAGACCATACAGTGGGAAGTTTGGTGTGACCATGATTTATATTGTTGGTCATAAATTTCTGATCACCCAGGTACAAATAACAACTTAAACGTTCTAACGAGATCTCCTCTTTTCAAGAGGATATTACAGAGGAATTTTCAATGTCAGTGTCTTATGGGTATGTAGTAGAAGAAAAAGATGAAGCACATAACATGCTCTACTTCCATGGCGATGGAATATATCCTCAGTGTATAATGTTTTTTACCCATAGCGAACTCTAGCAATAATCTGGAAAAGAAATATTCTTTCAGACAGGAATCTGCCAGGAAGGATATTGAACGCTTGTTAGGAATTTTGTAGAGTAGATTTGAAATACGTCGAAGGTAAAGTAGGAGATGGGAATTACACAAAACAATACGTATTTCCAATACGTGTCTAACACTGCATAAATAATAACACGGGCGAAACATAGGAGTAATGGAGACCTCGACATGGTTACTAGTGAAGGTATTAGTGATATAATGTAAAAGGAACCAGGACACATTATTAAATCTGCTGAGAAGAGGGGGATGAATATATTGCGAATGGAAAATGAGGCCTCCGATGACATTGGTGAAGAGGCGGAACGTTACATGCTAATAGATTTGCAATTTACGGACCACGATGAGCACTTCTGTCTACAAAATGACCTCGTGGCCCATAACATCGAAATAAATGGTTTGGAATGACAGTATGTTTGTCTAGAATAAAATGCAGTAATTTGAGAACGGAATTTGGATATGGGTATGGTTGAACAATAGTAGGAATTATGAAGAATAGAACGCGATTCCATTATTGATATATTGTCAGCTGTGAATAGGTAGATCTTACCATGTTCTGATGATATCTTTATTGTAAAGAACTTCATATTTTATACAATACTTTCCTTTGGAAAGGAATAATTCAGTGGACGATCACAGCAGTGCAAGTGAAATTTTTAAAGGTATTGAGTATGTTACATAGTGATGTTCAATGGCTCCGTTTATAGTTTGGGGACCATTGACGTTTGGGATGGATTTTAACAGTGAAGTTTGAAGAATTATAAGTGCAGCCTCAACTTCCACTTCACTGTTGTGGGAGGTTACGACAGGGTTATTTTTTATACTGAAGATAGTCATTCCAGGGTATCTACAATGCTCATTACGGAGCAGAGTTATGGGTGGCACTACATATTGGTTTATGGGTTAGTAAATGTAATGTGTCATGCATTATTTTTTAAATGGCAACACGGTAAGTTTCTGATGACGATAAGCGAAGTAGCTTTCAGTGTCACGTTTGGTATAAATGACTAAGGTGAAATCTTGATCAAAGTTTATAACTGCATCGCTCATTCCAATGAAGAAAAGTGGCAGCTTATGTTTGTGCAAGGGAAGAATTTGATTATTTGGAACACAAATTCACAATCAATCGTCCTTGTTGAAAAATTTTAAAATTTAACGTGTAGAACACTGTGCAAAATTTACCGAAAACATTTCTTTTCTTCAAAATCGTTAAAAATGTTTTTTCTTCAATCTACATTTTTGATTGTTCCGTCGCCGACTGATGATAATTCAGAATTTGTTTGAAATTCCAAACCTTGCAAACAACAGAATGAATGTCGAAACGTGATCCGAACAAAGATGAAAGAAAAATCAAGGAATATCTGCCCGTTATCCCCACCGCCGCTCCAAATTGAACAGACACAGATCGAGATAATTCTCGCACCTGGATTTGCAGTATCCTTTTTCATGTGTTGTATTGCATCATGAAAAAATTTCATCTGTACAAAAAAGATTGAAGAAAGAAGAAGAAGAACAGACGTCAAAAGAAGGTATTCTTTGAGTTGAACTGCAAATGTTTTTATTTTTTTCTCTCTTTGCTTTGGTAAGATTATACTTTTCGGCTCTCACAAGCTTCGCTATAATAATAATTATTATTATTTGATTTATTACTTACCAAATTCAAATGATTGCATGTGAACAAAGTATTACGATAAGATCATGTTCATGATCTTGGGTCTCAATCCAAAGTTTCGACAATGATCTACTACGGCTCCTTAAAGTGCCCACCTCTCACAATTTCTTTGTTGTAATCCTCCTACATATTTTCCCTGAACTATCGGTATCATTATTTAACACGCATTCAACGTGATATTTACGAAAAATCAACATTATATGAAAGAAACGACCTGTAATATAACCTCATCGTTCAGGTTCTTCCACTTTGTACCAGCCAATTGGGAAGGCTAACCGTGTAAGCAGTGTTCTTCTCCAAGGCATCGAAGCTTTTTCTTCATATATTTAACCGGCGTATGCAGTATGTTTAGTCTCCTCCAAACCACACCATTCAGTACATGATCGACCTACATGCATAACATATCAACAATAACGTGATGCTCTCCGCTCACACAATATAGTACAGATATATTACGGGTTCAAAAAAAGTCGAACCAGTTGTAATTTAAAAGATACGTCTCTTTGTATCAACGAAACATTTGTCAACGTCCCAGCAGCTCACAGCCACAACTCGCACATATTTTATATGATAGCATTCCAAACATACTTTTCCATCAATGCCACTAACTCCTTGATCATCATTTGATGTATAGTAGTCAAATTTTATTAATATAAGACACAGTTATTTGTCCCGTATCACGATGAAATATCCACATTCTTCGCTATAGTTGTAGATAAGAAAAATTAATTATTTTCATAATTAAGACTCCAAACAGGTCTCAATGATCCCTCGCCAGTTTTTAGATTGACAATCACAAATGGTCAAACTTTCATCTTCACCCACCTTCCCCTTGTATCCAAGGCTAACGCTGTCCCCTTCTTTATCGATCATAGAAAATAGAGGAATGCAGATATCCATATTACTTTCCCTTTTTCCTTATATATTTTTGTAAACAATTCGCAATTAGGATTGAAGCTGTGATCAACATACCTACATTCATTTGAACGCAACCCACTCTATCCACGTAAATTTCATCTTCTAATAACTATACCATGTACTCTGCGCTGCCTCATTCCTTGTTATATTCTTCTCCACGACTGTCGCGTTCCATTTTATTCAACTTGTCTCCGGAATATTCCATGATTAATGTTTCCATGCATATATCTTATTCTAAAAGAACTCCCAGACCGCAATTACTCTATTCTTTGACATGAACAGACTTAATTTCCTTCTTTTACTTCTTGTACGTATCGTTTCCTAGTTTGGTAGAACTCTTTTCACGCAAACTCGTCAATTAATTAGCTGAACACTGCGGATGACGCGACCTATCCATAGTAACGCTCTTGGTTGATTACTGTTGCTTCATTTTTGTCTGTTCTTTCGCGGTTGAGAATTGTTGAAATTAGTCTCTGCAATAATAATGAAAGAAAATGAAAAAGTTAGTACATAATGTTTTGTTGTTATAACTACATATATACTCAGGTTACTATATACTTACTTCAGTCGTATTATTAAATAATATAGATATGTGAAATAACCAATTTTATGGTAAGGCCATTAACGCCAGCTGCACTTCACAATATTATCCGTCATCTATCACCGCTTATTAGTTTATCTTATTGTATTATTGCTTTGAGAAGAGTAAAATTACTACCTACCATAATACAAGTTCTCCAACTTCAGAACATGACATAATATGGAACACAAGTTACGATCATGCAGAACTGCATATTAAATTAATATCCAAATAGTATACTGTTAGTAAAACATATTTCTATACCTTTCTGGATTAGCAAAAACTACCGACAACATACAATTGTTGCATGACTCCAAAAACATATCTCCATTGTTCTCATATCATTGAAAACATATATCTTCCTGTTTTTCAAAGTATTTTAACACCCTCCGAACTCAATATTTCAATTTGTTACAAACAATACACTCCTTGGGAAGCATTATAATAACACAAAAACGTTTGTGCATATACTATTCCTACTTCAACCGTGACAATTATCCGTTCCATAGGTCTTCCTGTTACAAATGTCACTATAATCATTAGTCATATAATATCAATCGATATGATAACGTGGTTTTCATATTATATATTAATGTGTTATATAGTTTTTGAATTATTTCTGCTATACTCTCAACTTATTTGACCTAATCTTCACCAGAACTAGACTGTTCATTTATATTTTTTATCCTCCTTACGATATCATCATATGTTGGTGTTCCTTTACTATGTAATCTGAGACTTATGTATAGTTTTTCAACCTTGCCACTTTGATGTTTCTCTTTACTTACCTCTTTCATGATTCGGTTAGTATAATCCATTTATTTCTTGATCAGTTCAATTCACTTATGTCTACTACTTTCAACATTACTCTCTTGTTCCTTACGCTTTAATGACTTTATACCTATCGGTATACTTCAAGATTTCTTCATTTCTCCCAGGTCATTGTCGGCACTGACATTCCTGTAATTACGTCCAACATTTTGGAGAAGTGATGAAGGTCTGGGCCTTTCTCCTTCTCTGTCATATGCGTATTAATTATTTCTTTGTCGCACATCGACATTACGAGATTGTGGAATATCATTTTTTTTATTAACCACAGGTTTCGTTGTGGTATCAGATGATACCTCTTCTTCTCCACTCTTCGGTCCTACAAGTGATATTTACTCACTGCTTCTACAAAGTTTGACACCAGCATTGCTGTCTACTTCTCTAAATTTTTGAATTGTCGACAGATATTCCGCTGTATCTATATAGTTGAATGTTGTACCTATTTCAGGATTGCTGTCATTCTCACACCTGTGACGACCCTGATATAATAAATGCGTTTATTTATATATTCCCTTCTGTTGCTCATTACTAGTGCAATTCATGAGTTGAACCATGCGATAAAATAATTCCATAGTTGACAATCTTTACCAGAAATTGGCCACTTCCTTCTCATTAATTCTTTACTATGTTTCAGCCCATGCTGTTCCGTGCAGCATTTTTATATTCCATTCCATAAAGTTTCCACCTTCTGTACTAGTTTTTGGGTTTGGGATACCCATGGCTTGGCTAATATCAATACCTTTTCCACACTTCATTGCGGACCACTCCTCTTTTCCTCAACAACCACTTTCTTGGTTTTGAAACCTTTCGGACTACCACGTCTGATAATCGTTTTCCAATTTCCATTGTTCTCATTTCCTTCGTCATCCCCACTACGAGATGTCACTATATATCTATTATTCCCGTCCGTACCGGTTTCATTTTCCTCTTCATGCACATCCCAGTTCGTCGAGCTTTTAATTTCATTGTCATTATTCTTCTATCCCGTTATCACTTCAATTTATTTCCTTGTTCCTACAGTATGTTTCTAGGCCTCTCATTTTCCATCACCTATGAACGCCATAGGTAAGATTCGGCACTCATTTCTCTCAGACGTTTTGACTGCAGATCCTATAATGTCCTTAAAGGAACCATTTTCATCCTGGTCTCCTCGTTCTGTTCTTACCAATTATTTATAACATGGGTAACCTAAAATACTGTGCAAAGCGTCAATGGGACTGTCCCAATCACTCACATTACGGTTATACTTATTATCATACTTCCTACTAGTAATTGATACCGACAATTATTTCCACGACTCTTTGAACATAAGGTCTCGTTTTCGATATGAAATCAGTTCCATTAACGACAAATTTTTCCACATCACACACTGTTTCTTTAATGTCATTCATATTTCTATCCATCGTTTCTTCGTCTTTATCTTGTTTGTTTCTGGATTTTTCCGTTTTGCCCCTACGACGTCTCTTTACACAACTCTACCTTTTACACCGTAAAATTGTCGGTTGATATCAGAAATACTGGAATTCGCTTTGCAACCACTAACATATTACATATGTTCATTTCTTCCGTTCCCTTCACAGATTTGGCTATTCGGGACATCTCCTTATTCAAAAAGTTTATCTGTCCTTACTCTTTTTCGTACACTTGATTCAATCGCTCTGTACGTTATATATTTTCATATTCATTTACTCCCCTCTCTTCGTATACTCGTGTTTCTGAACCAGTAGCAGTGTCATGTGACGCACTTACGCTTTTTCCATTATAACCGTTATTTCTACGGTCTATTTTCAATTCATATGACATTTCTACTTCTTTTCCAAGATCATCATTCTGCGCTTCCCTTTCATATAGTTTCGATTTATTATATATTCCTTTCGTCTGTACCCTAATATTTTGTATAGCTACTGTTCCACCTGTACTACTTCCACCTTCCCTCCTTTCTTCGTCTTCTTTTTTCTGCTCATCATTTTTTCTTTCATTTTTTCATAAATTGATGAAAAGATAACTTACTACGTTGACTTGTTATTGTTTGTGATTCGTTCCCCCTGACCGTACCCGGATTTAGTTGTACAGCATCGACCCCAGGAATGAATTCCAGTGTAGTATCTCCTTTTTCGCTGTTTTTGTCGACTTCTCTCCAATCATAGTTTTTCAAGGCATAGCCGATTTTTCTCATTCGTAAATTTCCTTCACAGTGTTTTTCAATTATTATTTTCAATGCGTACCAAATCATGACGTTGAGTTTGATGTTGATTTTTTCAGAAAACTCAACGTCTTACTGTATTCTTTCCAAGAAAAACATCAGTTGAAAAGTACTATATTAAACAGTGCCAGGTCTTGAGTTTGAAACTCAACAATGTAACTAGAGATGCTCTTAGGTCGGTGAAAATCATTTTAGGGGTGTTTAGTGGATTTTTTTAAAAATAGATTTAAATAATTTAACATTAAAATATTAAAATGTTTAATTATTTTTAACTTCATCGTACTCATATTTCTTGCTGTTCAGAATTGAAATCCATGGCGAAACTAGAAAACCCCATTGAATTCAATTAATTGGCAGCTTCTATCGCACGGCGTATCTTTTCCTTGCTCGAATCTTCCATCCACGCCCATATGGCGACAATGCAGGATACATTAAGCATCTCGTGCTGAGAGAAACCCGAAAACATATTAATATATCACCCGAACCAGTGCTATGCGCAGATCCAGCACCACTTCGAGTACCACGTAACTGTACACTACCGATGCACGGCTACTACCAGAAAAACATCCTAATAACCATCCTAAAATTCCACTGTCTTTGGAGCCTACTATTCACATGGAAACTCTTCCCCTCTCGCTCATTATGTAAAACCGCCGAAAGTTTAGAACTATTCTGATTACACCACAGAGCTGAAAATCTCCAAAATGAGCATCATACGACCCGTTAGAACATCATTTGTAACAGCGCTCGACGACGATCGCACCGGATAGGCGCAACGCGAACCCGAACGAACTGAAGTCTTACTAATACGTAAAACCAACATCACCGAACTGACCAACACAGAATGGGCATCCCTGGTTTCATTTGCACCCAAAAAGGACAGCTCTCTCCGTTTCTGCATCTACCATCGTAGCTTGAACTCTATTACGGTTAGTTCTCTTTCATCATCCCGAGCATGGACAAAAGAATCGATTCCCTTGACGTCTATGTTTCTGGGAATAAATGCCTACTTCCATCCGATGAGTGTGTATGACTTTTACCGGGAACCGTTCGAATATTTGTCCGATATTAACGTCCGAATTGAGCCATTCGTAGAATGGCTCAATGCGGAATTTCATATCTATTCAAACATCGTAGTTTTTCTCCGGGCATTCATATTGTCAAAAACTGGTAATTTTATGAAGTTCGGGCATTTGGTGTTTTGTAGTTACGTGCAGTTGCGGCTATTAATCTTAAAAGATAATGCGGCCCCCAATTTTGGTCATTGCTGTCACAACTTTTTGATCCAATTTTATGAAGACAGTGATTACAGTAGTGCGTGTATGACCTCCAGTAATACAAAAATATCAGAGAGGAATGCAGTAAAGAAACCAAAAATGCAATTACTGTACGTCATTAATTCCTACATTGAAGAGCTGAAAGAGACGCGTTCACATTCAACTCAGTGATTTTAAATGTAAAGTGTCCGTTACATTATTTATCGGACATGTTCAAATCAATGATGCACAGTAGGCAATTAGAATCAATGATAAATGGAAAGGATTTAAAAGGATATGATTATCAGTAACCAACAACGTGGTGAAAACTTGGATATGTATGGTACATGTTCAAGTTGTCAACACGTCGTTGGGCAATTTATAAAATCCATTCCACCGCTTCAGATTACTGTTACGATAACTTGAAGAGGTGAAAGGGTTTTCATAACAATAAAACAATTTATAAAAACCGATTCACCACTTCAGATTACTGTTACGATAACTTGAATAGGTGAAAGGGTTTTCAGAACAATAATACTTAACGTACATACAATTGTTGTAAAATGTCTATTTAAGAGAAGCTTTGCATCAGTTCACGAAAATTGTGTATCCACTACCTTTCTATGCCAATCATTCTTGTAACTACCATCCTTAAAAATTTCGGAAAGGTAGAGAATCGTTTGCATTATTATTTACTATTTATAATTTTTTTAGTTCTTAGTTTTTTGTTTTCCCCAAGTTTGGAAAGGTAGGAAATATTTTTTCGATCTTGTCGAGGTTGGGAAGCATAACATGACTTTCTTGCTCTCCAGGGGTCTTAGACGGTTATCTACGTTTATATATTTGGGGTAGAATCAATTTTTGCAATGAATTGTTAGATTTAGTTATTAGTTATTAGTTTTTCTCTTCCCCAACGAGGGGAAGGGGAAAAAGAAACCC
This sequence comes from Odonthalia washingtoniensis, assembly GCA_032358235.1. Taxonomy (NCBI): domain Eukaryota; phylum Rhodophyta; class Florideophyceae; order Ceramiales; family Rhodomelaceae; genus Odonthalia; species Odonthalia washingtoniensis. The sequence goes on from JAULBU010009935.1 coordinate 12,077, forward strand.
ATTTCCTCCCCTTGCGCACTTCAAGTGTGGAAGGGTAGTAAATAGGTTACGTTACGATATATTTCACTGTGAAAACTGAGGCACCTGTACTACAGATGCCTCCGTTTCAACAGTGATTGCCCCCACCTACCCATACATAATTGTGCGGAACAATCATTTATGGGTAGGTGAGTGTGGTAATTTGTTCAAGCATTATTTGTACTAATTGTCCATATTTTGCTGTATTAATCACAATATCTGGTTTCTCACATCATACGGGATCAAAATGGCTATTGGAAGTCATAAATGCAATGTAATTGACCTATATTACCCTACATTATGTGGGGTAATATCCGTCACTTGGTGATGAAATTGAAATGAAATATGTAAATACGCAATAACAAAAATAGTTGGAATAGATAAATGAAAGTTTGGATTACGTATAATTCTAGTAGATAGTACACATTGAGATAAATTTAGTTGTTTTGACAATTGCTACTATCGCAACAATGGATTCTTAAACTGGAAGGGACATTAGATGATTACAACAATATTATGTTTTCAAAATTATTTGTACGAAACATAAGTAAATGGGAAATATATATATTTTGGATACTGTCATAAGTACTCATATGTATGTTATATTCTCAGAATTACAGCCTGTAATCGTACCGACACACGACAGGCTTCCATTCGGAGACTTGTGACAAGTAATAATGAATATATTTTATTTTCAGAATATTATAACGTAGATATTTTTACTTGTACCATGACAGGCTGTAATGGAATTGACAGTGTATAGTGAAATCATTTAAATTAGTTTAGTCCTTGTAGTTATAGTGATAAGTGTTTAATGTATTGTACACAATAAGAGACAACTTGAAGATAAAATGACCGGAAAATATGAAAATATAGGTACTAGTTGTCTTCCCCGTGATGCACATGATCAGGGCGGTGATCAATCAAAAGTTCTTTACCAATTGCAATAGGACATAAAGCACGAATCTCCAAAGTTTTGTAAGAAGTTTCAGCCTTATCAGTTCTCAACTTTCTGTTTTGTACGAGAGTGCAATTTGCAGTTCTTGGATTATTCAATCTGTAGTTAGCCGACGATTTATCTGCAGGGATTTAATGGAAGTTAATAATGCATCTTGTACTGCACCATGAGGCAGCTATAACCTGTGCCTTCTCTTTCGATACATCACTTGCCGTGAATGTTTTCGAACAATTGGCAACGTATTTCAGGAATTTAGCTTCAGATACTGAAAGTAATCCCTCGTCATATGTTTTTTTAAATGATTTACTCCCGCCGATGATATTTCTGTAAACCAATGTTCCATATTAATGACCAATGAGGAAACCTTTCTCAATTCTCTTTTCTGCGGAAACCACAGACCATCTTCATCATGTTTGATTGTGGATGGTTTCAGGGAAACATCTAGTGCCTCTGCTTCCATTTTAAGCAAAATATGTGTAGGTATCCCATCAAGGGATCTCTTCCATGATATTTTTAACTTGTCCCAAGGCATGGTAACACCGTTGTTGTATAAAGATGCATCCGCGATGGCTTATGAGATCAAGTGACGAACGTGCTTAGTGAAATCCTGAACTGTGGGTAGCCCAGGAGGAATATCCCATACGTCCATTCTTATTATCACGGTAATGGTATCCAGCTCTCTAAAATATTGGTTGAGCTTCAAGTAGGTCTTCTTCCGTGCCCTTAATGTCGGATTCATCTTTTACTAACTGACGAGCGACAAATTTGACCGTTTTTGTCCAGCAGCATTCCAAACAGTTATCACACGTATCACAACCGACAAATTTTCTATGTTTTGGAAGAAGCATACATGAAATTTCCACAGAAAATGTACCAGCGTATGGATTCACAACCAACTCACCAGGATTGGTAAATTTGAGGATAATATTCATCATCCAATGTCTTGACTTTTGCTCTGGTCGGAGCATTTGTCTTAGACCGGAATATTTCGTCTGAGATGGAAATAATACCATTTCATTGATAGGGACCTTTTGGATGCTATTCATTTCATTACATGCCCCCGGATGAACAGAAGTAATAAACCCAGAGCCGATGTAGTGTATCCTTTCCACTTGATCCCATACCATACTATTCTTCCAGAAGTGTACTGCTTGTTCAACCACGGATAGATGCGAGAGACGAGGTGTTCTCGGATCTGATGCATAGTAACTGCTTTCCTTCGTGTAATTGAGTGGAGTTTACTCCACACTGAAAAAACGTATTTCAGTCTTGTATCCTTTTCCAATTGCATCATCTTCGGGGGTTTTCAGTGGGATTAATTTTTTCTTCGACTTAGTATGTTGAATCCAGAAATATTATTGCATTGCCGAACAAAAATTATGCGCATGAATTCCTGGTGTCAAACCAGTTTCGATAAATCTACCAATTCTTTCATGTCTTCTGCTACGAACTTATCGTGATCTGAATTTTAATAGTGACTGATATATCTAATGTTGTGAGTAGTGTCTGTTAGAATGAAATGAACATTATATTGTAGAGTCTGACCCATATCATATTCAAGTGTGTCAGTGAGGGACTGAAAATCGCAGTCATAGCAGCAACAGTAATTCTGCATACTTAATTTCAGCACTTCGATCACTTTCAATCCCATTGTAGTCAGCTCATCTGAATCTAGTAGTTCGACATAATATTCATCCTTATCTTCTGTCGGTATATCGGAAGATTTTCCTGGGTATATTTCCATTTCTTTGTTGACAGAAACATTAGATTTCGTCATATTTCTTTGCAATTGTTCGGAAGACGATGAACATTCACGCTTACCATCACCTGTCTCCGTTTTTGCTGAAGGCGAAATGTTCTCATCAACATCTACGACAACTTCCATGGTGTTACTAACTGGAACGGATAAGTTGAGACGATCGGAGACATGACCGGGTATACCATAAAAGCATTGCGGTAATTCTGAAACGTTGGGATCACAGAAGAAAGGTTTTAGAATTGGAGTTGATTCCATGTTGGGATCGGGTTCGTACAAGGAAATGGTGCATAAACTTTTGTGAAGGTTGGTAAAACATGAAGATGAGATGAACCGAAATTATGTGTCCACTCTGTTTGTTCTATTCCAAGCTTGTTTAGACACCAACTCTTCGATATTTACTGGTTCTTCATCTGCTGTAAATTTTGTTTCTTGAGTAACTGGAGACAAATCTTCGTTCCTGGTAGCAATATCTTCGAATCTGGATGTTTCTGAGTTGTGGAAGATGTACGGTGACATAACTGACTACAGCAATGTCGATTGATGTTGCCAGTATTGTCCACGTCTTGAATATTATTTAGTAAACAAACCCTATTCTAGTACCAGTGAAATGTTTCATGCTGAGAATCTTTCTATTGCCCGTCTTAGAATTTTTCTCGACATTGTCTCCGATACAAATTTAATTATGTGGTAAAAGAGAATACATTCGAAAGTTGTTGTGATATACGTGTTGGATGGGCCCGTATTCGTCTTTTCCCAGTTGACTGGATAATCATGTGAATGAATGTTGGACCAACTAAGAAGCCAATGGAAGTGACGTTGTCGGTGAAAAAGTCAGTGAACATTTGCAGTGTGCTTTCATCGACACAACTATATGTGTATATTGTTAGAGACGCACGGACTATCTGACGCACTTGCTGATAACACATTTCTGATAGGACGTTGTCACCATTACCTCCTACAGACTCGAATACCGATTGTTTCAAAGGCTTCAATCGGTCATTCGTCTTTCTTTCGAAACGTGTTGTTATGTGATTGGAAATTGGGTCGTCATGAAACCCCAAACATTGCAGATAATTCTTGACATTCCTTTAGTTGAAGTATTCTTTGAAATATGAACCGAAGAAACTGCCAAAAAAGGAAAACAACAGGAATCGAGTGAATTCAGAATCAGAGGTTGATATTTTCCGGTAGAGCATTTTCCAGTAGAGTTTGAAGGTGACATGTTGTGTTGTTGCTGAGTTCCGTGTTGAAAAAGGAGTTTAAAACTGTTTGGGAATGGAATGCATAATAATGAAATTGATTGCAAAATACTTGTGGGAGATATTGGCGGAGAAGAATATATGAAGTGTGAAGTTTCTGTTGAAATGATCAAGTTGTACGTCGTTGATTTTAATTTGACTCGATGTGTGTAGATGTTAATTCTGATATGATGATTTTGAAAAAAGTGTTCCTGCAACTGTATGATGACGCTTGTGGGCGGTCGTATTAATCGAGTAGAGACGCAAACGTCTATTTTTATGTTGGAATAATAGAAAAGAAAGTGAAGAAGGTAATGTAACCATAGTAGTACTGCGATGTTATGTCCGGGAAAGTTATATAATGTTGCGATCTGGTACATATTGTAGAAAATTAAATATTTTATTTTTCGCACGCCGTCGGATTGGGACTGTTTGTAATACTAGAACAGATGAAGAAAAAATATTGAAATATTCCTCCATATGGACGTAACGCTTTTGCAGAAAATTAAATATTTAATTTTTTGCACAAAAAATCAATTATTTAATTTTCTGCAATTTTTCGGCTTCCATATGGAGAAAATTGTTCGAAAATGATTGCGAGTAATTTTCTGCACCGCAAAATATGTTGTAATACACCGGGGGTTAGTGCAACATACCTGTACACGATACAATTATTATGCCGTTACAGAAGCACCGTCCGGTTAAGAAAGTCATACAAAAGATCTTTTTAGGATAATAAAACTTCCGGTTATGATAGCAAAGACAACAAACCCATCATCTAATTCATACAACTGAATCGAAGTCATTGTCAAATCGCAATATATTCTGTTCTATATATTGCGCACAACATTACGATATCCTTCTTCATAACTGGCCGTCATGAACTTACTTCAATATTTCTCAACTACAGCATAATACGTCTATAATTACCTATTTCCTAATCTTCTGCATATGCACAGTGAACGTGTCTCATTCATTGCTACCTACCAACCAGATGTGTAGAACTATTCCACAAGCTTATTCTTGGAGAGGGAAATGGTACTGATGGCAAATGGTACAGTTCCAGATGTTTCTGTGGAGCTGTACTGCCTACATGATGATTTCGTTGAAGTGGTGAAGTCATCCCGAGGGTGTCGTGGAATTGCTTGCTCGGATATGAGTGCAGTACTTGCTGTTACAGCAAAAGTGAGGGCTGGAAATGGAATTTAACTCAGGTAATATAGCGAAATTAGCAACGTCTGCACTGGATGACATATTGGACAGAGTGGAAATTTTCGATGTGCAAATAAAGGCGATGCATAAGGAACGAGAATATCCGTATTATGAAAACAGTGGAAGAGGCTCCAGTCTAGCCATCCTTTGTGATTTGGAATCAGAATATCGTGTTCATTGCTGGGATTCTCAAAAGATGAATATTACCACAATTGAACTCCGTAACAGCGATCGTAATGAGAAGACCGATAGTGGGAGGTCTGTTACGCTTACTAACTTTCGTCTTAGTAATTATATGACTGTCGAATTATGGCCTCGAGTCAGTCAAGTCAGAAACGTCAAGAATCCTTTGAGGGTTGGGCACACCGAGAATCGTGATGCATTCGTTACATTCTTTGACCAAGAGCGGTATCAAGTTGGTTTCGCAATAATTTCAGTGACTTTCGGATCTGAAGATGTCGACGGCGAGTATACTGGTATCTCGCAATTATGCAGCCATGAAACCGATAGAATTGTACTGAAGTCCTACAATTCATTGGTTGTTGTGGATGGTAGACGTCGCCTGTCCGAACTCCAAATCATTGGTGAAATGGTCACTTCCGAAACAAATTGAGAAAGAGTTCGTGTTCATCTCGCCCTTCTCGTATGGAATGATATGGAGACCATGAAACTGGGGGAAGTAATGAATCTCAGCAGATCTCGAAACACATCATCGTCGAGGACAAAAAAGAAAATTTCGTTCATTGACCTCATGAGCAGTGTAATACGATTTGCTGAGACCTTTACCGAACAATATAACAAACCGTTTGAAGAAGCAAGGACATTGGATATTGTTCCGGAAATGGAAAGAACAAGTGTTTTTGACACCAAAAGCACCTCAACAAATGAACAGTACGCTCGTACGGGAACGATGCTTGTCATATTCAAATCTGTCATGGAAAGTATCAAACCAATACCGCAGTTTGGAACAGGGAAATATTTGCGAAAATGTGCTGTGCTTACAGTGTAAGAAAATGCTTACAGCTTGCTGAATTTACTGTAAGATATGGGTGTATGTTGAATTGATTGATTCAGCTGTATTGAGTTTATGTTGATTGAATTGACAGTAGTGAACTCCACGGTGAGACGTAGCTAGATGTCATATGTCTATAAATAGGACAGCAATAGATTGTTGACAAAAATAAATAAACACAGTTACCTTTTTCCATACAACTTTCACTTATGATAACAAACCGCCTCGAAATGTTATACCACCTGGATGTATTGCTATGTAGACTGCAGAAGATGTGTAAATATATAGTGACCATTGAAGAAATGCTACAACACCAAAGACACAATGTAACAGAAGATACCGTCGATGGAGTTACGAGGGATAGTATAAGTCATGAAACCCTAGCGAAAAAATCAATATTGACAGGACAGACGCGGGAGACAAAAAAGTACTGGATGTCGAAATTTTATATGATACGAAAACCCTGTTGGAGTCGGCACTAATCGTATATTCTCGTCTTGCACATGTATTGTTCACGTATGATCAAATACTAGAACTGATATATATATATATCGATTGGATGTGGGCTGCGCACATGCGAGCCGAATATATGGAACTTCGCAGAGATGAAAAAAAATTGGAGAAACAGTTACATGCAAGAAGGAATGTTGAAGGAAGCTGTGGACTTTCTTACTTCTGCAGGAAGAAACAGCAATTGGGCAGTGGTGGGTACTGCATTCTGGAGAGAATGTCTTATTCTTTAGGAATTGATGACACAATTAGAAGGACGTATACAGAAGCGTTTGAGGAAAATCATGAATTTCTTTCACAGACCATTGGTGACCTTTTTATTGAAATTTAAACATGGTTTCCGGTGGAAGAGGGGCTGAAAGGAAATATATATCATTGTAGACCTATTCTCAAACTTGTAATTATGTAAATGACGAACATGGCAGAAACAATGGCATTGGACGTTACTCCAGTATAAGAAGTCTTCTTGAAAATCAAATGGAAATCATCGTGACTATGTATGGATAGAGAAACTCCGTGCTTCACTAGACTTATGTATTAGATTACTTTGCGCCTTGTTGAATTTAGATAACAATTGTAAATAGCCGACAAAAATTCCAAACGGTGGGCGGCGCTTCATGATCACAGGTAAGGAGTGTCCGGCACAACATAGTCAATAACTTTGACGTCAGTGAGAGTGGTTCCCCTGGTTTCATCACAATGACAACTACAAATGAAGGTGTATCTCTATGAATAGCTGCTGGGTTCCATCTTTATATCCATTTCAGTCAGGAGGATGAGGACAGAATTTCAAGTTGTTTGAAAATGCATTAAATTCAAATCCCCCACAGTCTATTTTCACTGTAAATGGTTACGTTCAGCATGCAGGGACAGGATGGAATGGAAGAGGATCACGGAGGTATGATATGTATATTATCGCGCACGGGTGCAATTTGAAAAATGCTATTTCATGCGCATATGGACGCAGTTTTTTCCGGAAAGTTAAACGGCTCTCTGTTCAGACATCACAAAGTTCAAGAAGTCCTTCGAGTTGTGGTAATAGCGACGGAGAATCCAATAACAGGGATGGTGATGGTGACGATGAACTACAAATTATGGATGATTGTGGAATGGCAGATGTTGAAGAGAGGCTAACAATTGCTCCTTGATTTAATTTATATTTGTTTACCTTGCATTTCTAAGTTATTCCTATATATATTCTAAAGGAAACTGTATGTTTGTTCTCAGAAAAGATTCAAGTTAAATGTGTATATGTTCATATCATTCTTGCAATGTCATTAATTTAATACAGGCTGTCATCGTACTTATACATTGCCAAAAACAAAAAATGAAGAAACATATTCCTCCATATGGATGCCAAAACATTGCAGAAAATTAAATAATTGATTTTTTTCAACGGGAAGTCAATTATTTAATTTACTGCAAATTTTCAGCCTCCATATGGATGAAAATGTTTACATATATTCAATGGCAACATGATTATATTTCTTTTCACTACTTACAGTGGCAGCAACAATTTCAACAATACGTCCAAGTTGAACACATGCTGCGTTTTTAAAACAACGTTCCATGCAGATTTCTATACCTCATTCTAACAGGGACGACTACTCAACGAAAGGTGAAAACCACCTATCACCATATTTGGTACGGGACGGTATTTCCGTTTCGTTCAAAAAGATTGATGCCACAAGACAAGGAATGAGACTGTGTAGCGAATCCACAACGCAAATTATAACTCCAATATTGAAAAAATTACCACGTACCAGTCTGAAGGTCTTCACGGATCTCGTTCAGACCCCACTTTCGAAAGCACGGTCTGTTGCTTACGAACTCCAAAATTTCGCTCACATTTGTCAAGTCAGGGTACATAGTTGGCTTACATCTTCCAACGTTGTAACAGTATGATAGTTCAAGAAATATTGTAAATTAGTACCAGACCTCCACCGCCACATCGCCGTGAAAGGCAACGCCTATTTGCAACAACACAGTTCGGCCGAGCTAGAAGAACATTATATCTTCGTCCTTATAAATGGTGGCGATGGAAGTAGTTCGGTTTACAATATATAAAAATTCCACCTCCTATTCCATACAAGACAATACCGTAATATGGACAGGAAGAATTTGGCTTTCGTACAATACATGGAATTCACTCAGCCTCTGGACAATGTCGATAAAATTTTGACCTTGATATGCCTTCTATGGGCTACATCTGATGAGGTTGACTACACAAGCCATAGCACATACACAAGTTCTGTGGAAAATATTCAAAAAACAGTAGATCGATACGATATCACTTATTTGGATACCATATGTTCACCTGTACATGTATTGCGGTCAAATTTCGGAATGGATTAGTTCACTGAACAGTTTCCATGGCTGAAGTAACGTTTCTACTTAACCGTTTTTGCATGGAAGGGGATTCGTTCATATCTCTACCAATTGATACCGAAGAGGATAACGAAGATAATTACTCAACTTATCATGGTATTTTACTCTATTTTATTTCACAGTACATGTTCTGTCATTCCAAATGTTTGTCTCTAATTTCATTCACTTCAATAACTCTTTCATGTTCAAATAAAGAGCTTTGTGTTGGACCTTCTTTGTACGTATCTCCAAGTTTATCAATACTTTTCCAGTCAGACGCTATTTCTGCGATATGGCAGTCATGAATGATTACTAACTGTGTTCCGATGTAGTGTCGAAACCAGGTTGATTGTACAGATATAAACTTTTTCTCCGGAATTTTCGTTGTAACAATTATTGTGGCGTCACGTTCCATTTCTTTGAACATACGTTCTTCCTGTCCCTCTACAAATTACGATACTTTCAACTCCTAAGGGATCCATTCTTATACATACCTTACTATTTTCCCAATTATCTGTTCCGTTGCCGGTTTTACATACTTCGAAAACTTTTGGTTGAATTCTTTCCGACAACCCCCCATGATATTCCTTTGCATAAGTAGTTTGACACAGCTAAAACTCCACGCATCTATGCGAAGAATATTCGTTACATTACCTTCCACAATGTCCCCTTCTTCTTCATCCAGGATAAATCCAATGAAATCGTGCAATACTACAAGACCAATCTTGTTTCTGAAGAGATTGAACAATTCTTCATCGTCATTATGTCGGTCAACGTAACGTTCAATAGAACTGCCGCATTCCCGTAATTGAATATATGAAAGGTCTCACACACCGTTTCTATTGGTTTTCATTACTTTCTTCTTCGCGAAATCAATATCCACCCTCCATTTGGTTGAACCGGATTCTTTCTAACTTAATCGGGATAGTGTAAAGCCGAGTGCTTCAAAGAATCTATCTTTTGCAGCTCTCTTCCTCTCACTGCAAAAATCAGATACCAACTGTCTCAAACACCCCTATAAAGTATCATCTTTTGATTGCTCTTCTAAAACTTCATCCCTCATTTATTCTGTCCAATATATGTTTATGCTTTCACCGCATGAAAGTACAGCTCTAATTACTGAACATATAATATCTTTCCCTCTGTTGGTGGAGGGGATATATATGTTGTTTCCACTGCAGATGAGGGTCATTGGTGTTGGTGCAATCATTGAACCATCTGACCTTTTTATGCCATTGTCCAGTAAAATTTCTGATCTGTTCGTTCAGCTCCTGGCATTGTGCTCATTATATGGGCCCAATTCACACGTTTCCTTAATTCTCCACTTTTTCTTCCTCAGGTCTACTGCCAGTCCAATTCCCAAATGTTTCGTTGGAACTTGCCTTATCATCATGTCCACATACTTTCCACAAATCTTGTTCTACCTAACATCTCTTTAAGAAGTTCTTTGTTTAGAACTTCTAAACTCTACACCATTCGATTTATTTAAACATTCTTACAATCAAGTTTCATAACTTCCGATTGCAGAGCCTTTATTGAAATCTCTTTACTCAACACCTCCCGTTCTTTCTCATTGGCCAAAGCCTTGTACTCATTCATCAACACAGGAATTCTTCCCTTCTCCGCAGTTAGTTTTCGAACCTCTTCTTCCAGTCGACGGAAATCTTGTAAATTTACTTCCTCTTGTACTAACGAAAATTCCTCCAATGCAGCACCCACGCCGGTAGCGTTTCTAGGATTTCGCCACTATTTTCAATCTCATCACTGTCCGTTCTGGAATCCATATCTTCCGTATTGCGAGTGTTCACTTCAGCAATACCACTCGTAGATGAAGATTCGTTTCGACCATTTCCACTCATTCTACCATAACCCCTCTTCGGTTTCCACGAACTACACGAATTTTACCTCTACCTCTTCCTCAATCAACACCGCGCCTTTTCACAATCATGTTAGAACTAGGCCCACCAAATTCATATACCACATCTTTACTTCCGCAACTTCCCACTCTCTCCGCTTTCGATGGGGGTTTCGAAGTTCCCACTGTTGACCCCGACAATCTTTCCGAAAGTTTTCTGGAAACACTGCGATTCGCCATAACTGATTTCAGAACAGTAAATGATTCGCAATAACTTGAAGATTACCTTTTATTCCTGCTACAATAATATCTTTAACTTTCGATAATAGAACAAGATCCGAAATAGGTTGAAACAACATGTAACGGCTATGATAGTGGATGCGTACACCTTGCAGTCTAAACTGCACTACACTATCTCTGGTAAACACTGTATGCAATTTCCACACCATGTTGAGTTCGATTTTTTGTGGAAAATCAATTAATTGATTTTCGGCAAAATCGCAACCACCATATGGAGTGGAAATTTCGTGATTTATGTACCTTATTTACTTTCATTTGAGATACAGCCTGTTAAACACAGGATGTATATGATACAGATAGGACGTAAACATTTCTTGAAAATAAGACTTTATAAATAGCCGCCTCTAATAAATTCAACTACTCCCCATGTTACCACCCACTTAGCTTAGCGTACTGTGTTTATGGTAATGATCACTAAGCAGGTCCATAATCAGCATGTGGTTACTAGCACGGTGTAAACCCCTTTACACTCATGTGTTTGCATCATCTATAACATCATGGTAATAATGTGAGGCACAAGTAGTCTAGTTCTAAATATGTCCCTTCTTCCTTTCAAATAATAGTTTAATAATTTTTATGTATGCTACTATTTTAGAAATTCATCACTCTCAACAAAACATACATTACAAATTGTAATATGGGAAACAATAACTAACAAATTGACTGTAGTAGTGATCATTTCAAAAACTACTTGAACTTAATTAACTTTATAAAACATGTGACTTCTGTGATATCAGGATACACTAACAAATAAAAGCATAACAGGGAAAACAACAAAATTAGTTGAACATTTGTTCAATTTCAACAACACCACTTTCATACATTTCATTTAACCATTCACTTTCTTTCCCGACAATTCCTCACAGTTTCAGCCGTAATATCTTTACAGTATTCAACTGACGGTACTTGCTTTGAGAATAATCTTGCATCAAATTCAGCGTTCCAGATGATGTTAATGACTTCTTCTACCTCCTTCCTTCCAACACAAGATTCTATGATACATAAATATACATCCAACGACTTGTTTAGCAAACCAGATTTGCTCTTGTCAATTTCATGTCCCATTTACGTCAATAACGATACCGATTTAGCTATAGCATCACTACTACCAGCCGGCTTTCGGCGTCCATACTATTGTCCATCGGAACCGTTCATGATAATACGAGATGTTTCTGTTGAGTTTCCTGTTGAATTATCCGGTTTAAAGCTAC
>JAULBU010009946.1:0-24514 GCA_032358235.1 Odonthalia washingtoniensis
TCAAGGGTTGTGTCTGTTCGCAACGAAGGCCATCAAAAAACCAAGCCGATTACCCTTTTCAATTTCCTAGGTAGATGATATGGATGGATGACATCTGCTGCGTCCGATGCGTCCGCTGCATCACCAAGATTAGTAAATATAGGTTCCGCGAAAAGTTTTACACATAATAAGGCTGAGGTGGTAAGATTATGAAATCCCTTGTACTGTCCATTCTTATCCCAGTTCAAGACGGTATCAATACTAGGTAAGTTCTGAGCATATATATAATTGCAAATCATAATATCCTCTTTTCTTCTAGCGTTATCAGTGATCAAATGAGCAAAAGAAACAATTAGTACTTTCTGAATCAGTCTTTTGAAAAGGTGATCCGGTGCTGCGGCCGCACTTAAATGGGAATCGAATACAGGCTCTGTAAAAGATTCACCTCTGTTGTTACGTACTACATTCTCAGTTTTTTCGTGAAGAGCGTCCGCCAAAAGTATAGCCATTAACTATGATGCGTCTTCTCCGGAAATACATGATATGCCTAAACATTTTCTAATCCGGGATGTCGGTTCTTCTCCTCTGACTATCTTCATTCGGTAATCGAAACTTGTAAGTGACGGTCTTTTCTGTGAAGTTTAGTTGTGTACAAAATTTCAGGGTCAGTTCCCCCTTTCTATCAATTACCACGCAGAATGAACAAAAATCATCGGATGTGTGACCAGAAACATCTGTCCCAGCAGTAAGCTCTGGATAGTCCCCTATGATTGCGAACGCATCTAGAAATATTCGAACTTTCTTTCCGTATGGTGTCATAATTTCAAATCCATATATTGTTTCTTCAACGACGTTCTCAACTATATAACCTAGAACTTCATTAATATGTTTACCATGCGCAAATAGTGTTAGTATTCGAGTGGCCGCGGTCGAATGTCTGCAGTTATGGTATAAACCAATAGGAATAATGTAGCATCCACCGACTGAACGTGTGTCTGACAAGAACTTCTTCTGCTTGAACCCATCCGCAACCGAATATAACAGAAATATATACACAACATAGGCAGTTCCATTATCCAATACTCCCTGATTTGTATGGCCATTTTGCATCTTCAAAGAAAACTGAGGTACATGTCCTTCAGATATTGTAGGCGTTTCCTTAACAGGTGTCAACGTTGAAACAGGTATATTTGTTGCAGATATATGTTTTAGCTTCGAGTTATCTATCCAGACGAGACGTTCACCTATGCGGCCGCCTTCCCTCCAAAAAAATGAGACAATAAGTAGACATACTAAGGGTGAGTTCACGTTATGTCTTGGTCAAATGAATATGTATATATCTCCAGGGAATGTGAACAAAGTATTGTAATTAATTCCGGATTTTTCAGTTTCATACTTACCTCTACGATTAATACTGTGACCACGAGCTCTTCTTGTACCCATTCTTCGAATATGACCCCTCTCTTTGTTGATGTTTCCATTACCATTTATTACTTTCTTCCACACTGCAGATAAATGCTCTAATTTATGAGTTGCGGTTTCGGTCAAGTTGAACAATAAAAGTTCATTATCTAAAAGTTCTAAACGTCCACAATGGTCCATTCCATTTCTGTCATGTATACTGCGTCCGCGTACAAACCACATAGGTCCAACACGACACCTTATTAATAATAATTCCTCCATCTTTTCTCTGTTGTTTACATCTAAACCTTGTGACCATCCCAGATCAATCATTGAAGTACCGTCCACAGTTTCAATGCTGTGAGCACACGGTACGTCTATGAAGTCACCAATGTCCGTGGAGACCATGGTTCCCATATAAGAAGACCAAAAAGATCATCCTACATATTTTGATCGGTTACGTTCAGAAGCAAGGGGTGCATTCTCAATGGATAGATGCGACGTGTTCACATCTGAATCTTCAAACATCTTTTTGTATATAGGATATGTAAGTACATCGATCTTTGCCCACTACAAAAGTAGAACATTGCAGGCGCAGTCTCTTGAGTCCTTTCTCTGGTTTGTTGATGTTACTGTGATATGCTGTGTTGGGTGCCTATTTTGTCGACAAAAATTGTTCTCAATGAATATAACTTCACTCTTTGGAAACGATACATTACGTAGTTGCTTCCAGAGTGCACTTCGAATGGTCTTCCTCGTTCGTAATGCACTCTCTCCTTTGGATGCAGTTTTTTAGCAGTCGCTACTATTCTATATTGTTGGGAACTGAACCTTGTCTTCCCAACCAAGCATAAATAGGAAAACATCCTATCCTATTTCACTACCAACCATAACGATTTACGACAAGTCTTAATTCTTTTTAATATGACGTATTTATCTAACGGTGTCAACTGTATCGGTAGAATGGAGCTAGTATAATCATTTTCTTATCCCGAATTTGTGTCCACTACGGAGTCATTTGGTGCTTCATTGAGTGTCTCCGATTTCGATAAAATGAGCCTGTCCTTCATTTGATGTCCATTCAACATTTGGCGACCATTTCTCATTTAGCGGCCATTTGTCATATTCGGGAGGTATCTCAGTTTCGATCACATCCTCTCCTTGATCACGGATTAAAGGTCCTCCAGGAGTTCTTTCAGGTTTAATACTTTATACATGTGGATGACAGTTTTCTTGTTCACTTTGAGAGGTCTGGCCAACCATTATTTAAAATTACATTATCCAAATGAAAATAATCATTGCAAATCTTATTATTTGTTAAACGTATATCCATTCGTGCTATCTACCGCCTTTCCATATGTATTGACTCTCGTGTAACAGGATTTTCGGGCAGCGGACGCTTACCTAGGTTAGTGTGTTCCATAACTGTATTATTTCCTTGTTTCAAAGAGTGATAATTTTAAAAGCATACGCATGCAGAATGGTTGTAGATGGTGTTGGATTTAATTCTAACAGTGACAAGCATAGATAATATCATTTTGTTACAATAGGATTCTAACTGTGCTATCGGTAGATGTTTGCAGATGTTGTAGAATAAATTCATAAATGATTCTAAATGTGATAAATGCAGATTTTTCAGACGGTGAATGATAGTATTCTAACAGCGATAACTATAAAAGCGTACGCATATATAACGTGTGCCAAAGTTGTAGGATACGATTGTAGATGATTGCAGATGGTATAGGATATGATTCTAACTTTGAAGAGTATAGAAGCGTACGCATGCGGAATGTTTGTAGAAATTGTTGGATAGTATATTGCATATCACTATTCGGTGCATGCTGCTAACTTTGATGATGGCATGATCGTACGCTCGAGGTATGCTATCAAATTTTGGTAGCACCTCATTTGGGCACACTCTGCAAATTAGTCTTCAGTGACGTCAAGTCATGACAAGTTGTCAAAGTTCATGTGCCATTTCACTTCATTAATGAAGTGAAATGGTGCATGATGTTTTTAAAATTCAATTCAATTCAGACAAGACTTATTTTCTGTATTCAAAGAAGGAGCCCTGCTCCAAAACCTATATTCATTTGAATTATGAGAGTAGTTAATAGTATAGTCGTGGAATGTGTGGTTCGTTCAATTCATTCAGTTCAAACTGTTAAGGTGTATCTGTTGGTATCATCACACGTTGTACTATTGTTTTAATTTTCGGTTTCATTGTAGTACATTACTACAATTCAGGAATTGAGCTAATACGTATTAGCTCAACTTGTAGGTGAAGTAAATTAGATTTTTAACAACAGATACATACACGTTTCAATATAGTTTACGCCTTTTTCGGCACGAATGTAAAACAGTCGGCCCGAACGTGCTATCTTCATGATTAAATTTAATCTCAAATTGTGTCTTCCCTGTTCAACAGAAAAGAAGCTGTTGCATGTATCCATATTTGGCATCAAGTTTGAACATGCAACCAACGCATACAGGATAGCTTTATTACAGCTCTAATTTGATATGTTGGATCTCAATATTTACAGCTTAATTCACGTCCTCTTTCCTTGAAATATATATTAACTTGATCAACTAAGGGCATCTCTAGTTAGAGATCTGAGTTGAGTAAAACATAGTACGTCGCAATGCACAAGATGATAGTTGGAATTCAGAGTGAAATGGGTTTACTTGAGGACTGTAAAAAGTTCTACCTGATCCATTCTGTCCTGAATTGGAGAAAACCTGCTTCGATCATGATTTTGAGTATGGAGATGTGTCATATAGAAGTAGAAGTGGTATAATTGAAAGATTTGACATTTCTGAAACACATATTCATATTCCACACTCGCACTCGTGTACTTCAAACAAATCACCGTTTTTAATGTTTTTCTAATATTTCATTTTTTATGTCTTTGTTTGCCAAAAAGAAATTCATCAGAAAAAGTCATTTATAAATGGAGTTTTAATCCAGTTTTCAAATGAAAAACATCTACTGTCGATTGCAAACATCTCTACATTTCAAATCACCTCAGTTTTGGTCCTTGAGTGTTCCACTCTTCCATGGAACAAGGAATGCTCTTCCATCCCGTCGAGCTCTCTTAGTTACAGGTTCGATTTCCAAATCTTTTTCTTTATGACTACTACTATTATCACGTTCTCCAATACAAGTCCAGAACCCTCATTATTATCACCAACAGAGGATGTAGAAATTTCTCGCGCCCTTTCAAGTAGCGGTCACGGTTTTTTGACACGCCTAACGCTTGCAGTATCAATTGAACCATCAAAATTTTCCATCCTTTCAGGATGCGTACTTGTCCCTTCCGATGTCACATTTTTAGTTGTATTCTTATTTGAAGCAGAAGTTATATTCGCACTTGACCGCACTTCCCCTTCATTAGTGGGCGTTCTGATACCTAGTACGTCTCGAGTTGTCTCCTCTCTTCCACTCCCTACACGCGTACCACTTCTTGTTTTTCTGCTTACTAAACCATGTTCTTTGACTTCCTCTCCAGTACGGACAGCTCGCTTTGATCTTTTTAATACCCTCCTTTTGATTGAATATGGATACACAGTTTTTCCTCTCCCACTCATAGTACTTCCGTAACGTAGAATAAATTCGATAATTGTCCTTTGTGGGGGATTGAAGATTGTCTTGATAATATTTGATGATGTTTAAGTAGTAAAGTTGAACGTAGCTACTCTTGTGGCGAACAGGAACAGTTTAGAGATACATAAAGCCGTTACTTGGGGAAAAAGTAGGATAAATCATTCAAGTAATCAACTTCTACAAAATTTACTAAGAACCAACCAACATAAAAGAAGAATTTAATGAATTTCTATATAAAAGTATAGAAATACATTTAATTTTTATGAAGATTATTCTTTCTTTATTTGTTGGTTAATTTTATCTATAACATAGGTTTATTCTTTCTCATCTCATGGTTTAATTTCCAATGTCGTCGTTTTGTCCCATCTCGACTTCTCCGTGACCGTTGGTTTTTCTCATACTCTCCTTCCATATCATAGATTCACATCTTCGCACGCAACTTCAATCAAACAATATTCAACAGATTGCGTTATTAATCCCTCTAATATTATATGCATCTACAAATATTGAAATCTTTATAATACATTGAATGTACAAGATAAGGGCGCGATTTTCGTAAAGTTGTTCACCATTTCCAACAAATCTGTAACTATTGGAACAAATTTATTTATCAATAACAGCAATTACCTCTAGGTTCGTACGCTCTAACCAATAGTCAGGATTGTTACCATTATCAACACAGTATGGAATCTTATTGAACATACGGCGAACGCAACAATGAAAATACCAAATACTCCGTTACCGCAGACATACAAAACAATACTTCTAAACTTTGAAATTCCTGGTGAGGATTTCGTATGGTGGAAAACATTGATTGTGTATATCACTGTTGTCGAATATAACAAACATATAAGAGCGGTCGCATATGTACAATTCGAAGAAGGATGTGATAAAATTGGTCGGGTCTATCAAGCAAAGAAAAGGAAAGTCAACTTTCTCAGTTCTAATATTTTTCAGACTTCTTCCAAAATCAATACTTTCCTAAAGGCTCCGAAACAACATAGAAGTCAGCAAACGGCCGAAATAATTCTATAAAAAGTGGTAAAAGTGCACTGGAATATAACGCTGACAATGCAGATGCGCAGGACAAAACTTGTATCAAATTTAAAACATTCCCCTGCTAAGGAACTGAAAGCTTTCCAAGAAAAATTTGAAGTGGATATAAAATTTGAATGTTCTATTCAATACAGTTCATAGTGAGGTGGGAGAAGTTCGGCGTAGGATGAAATCATTGGAATATTTTTGAAGAAAAACGTGCATCTGAAAAGCACTTACTGGAAACAAGGGTGTATGTGAAATATCAGCTGAAACAAATGATAAAGCGTCCGCACACTAGACTATTGGGAGAAAGAGATAGTTCTTTCCATTCACTGCTTCGCAGATGCCCAATTGAGTTCAAAGTCAATTGCAGCTCGGTTAATTTCAAGCATATAAGTAATGATATTCACAGAACGTTTGGGTCTGGTGTCAGGTACCTACCATCGCTTTCAACTGTTTTAACAGCCAATCCGATTACAACACCTATTCATGTTGAGCTCGATGATTCATCTACTATTCTTCGATGGATCGTAATTACAACTGATGAAAATATCACTTCTATGTCTGGAAGACGAATCCAATAGGAAGGATGTTCAAGTTTTACAAGTCA
The DNA here is from genome assembly GCA_032358235.1 of Odonthalia washingtoniensis. Classification (NCBI taxonomy): domain Eukaryota; phylum Rhodophyta; class Florideophyceae; order Ceramiales; family Rhodomelaceae; genus Odonthalia; species Odonthalia washingtoniensis. Next base: position 6,633 of record JAULBU010009946.1, read on the forward strand.
TGGGCTGTGCCCAATGGAATTCTGATGATGAGATGTGTCTGCTCCATTTCTTCCTTGGGCGTAGTTATAATAGACTTTTTGAAGGTTACGGGGAAGATAACAAGAACAACTCATCTTCACAGTCTGAAGTCGAAATTATTCCATCCAATCAGAATGAAAGTACGTTTCACCAATTTCAAAAAACTATTTCCATTCCGACGACGAAATGGGATGTAGAAAATGGTTCATTCGCTTCAAAATTTCAGGTATCTAAAGAAAATAGCCGTTGTATGCATGTCTCCTCTGCTACAATCTTTGATTACGATTCATTCACCCCAACTTGGAATGATTTTCCTGAACTACGGACGTTGGGCAGATCAGATATGGAAGGTGTGGTTTTAGGTCAAATTACCGTTCATTTTCCTATTCACCTGTTTACTGGTTCCACAACATGTAAAATTATTGATTCGATTCTAAACATTTTCACCCTATAGATTTAACCAAATAAAATATTTTTATCTATAGTTAACTTGGTGCCACAAGTGAATTTTATTGGTATCTTAAAACAAATCTTGATTATTTTTTAAAACATTATCGTAGATATATATATATATATATATATGTATACCGGTGCAATAAACACCTGGCTACAATCCCAGTAAACATAAATTGGTACTAAAACCGATGGTATTTGTTCCTTTATATCTTTATTGAAACATTATCTTTGGTACTTATACATCTTCATTGGTACCTTAAATCACCAAAAATCAATAAAAACATTGCAGGTTTAATCTATTTTATTGGAACGATAAAAGGTTACCATGCAGTGAGTGAGCCCTGTTCTTAAATTCAATCGAGTTGATTGATTCCTCATTCTCAAATTCATTCAAGAAAAGGGAATTCATCAAAGTGTATACCCTTTTGTTGATTGAATTAACATTTAAATGGTTGGCCGGTCAAGTTGATTGAACTCTTCACTAAGTTCCGATTTATTTCTACTTTCCCTATTCGCTACTTGAATCAAAGAATTTTTTCTCTCCATTAATACACAATTTGACCCTACCCCCTGGCCCCTAGTGCCCGAAATTTTCTGAGTGTATTCAAAATTTTGGAACACGTGTGGAATTTCATTATTTATTTTTCTGATCTATGACCTGATATCACACCCTGTGGCCAGTGCTGATATCCGATATCAGGCCATCCACATAGGACCAAATTTCATATCAGGCCATCCAGACATTGTGACAGAAATTGATTCTATAGTTGGCTATGCGCATGGTGATGTTGACAGTTGTTATTTGTATAGATTTGTATTTTTTACTTTGGGGAGGTAATGATTCTAGTATTTGAATATGCGTGCTCATTACTCTTCATTCTTACTTCGTGCCTTCAAAATTTACCGTAATAACAATTTTACTGAATTCGTTAGATAAATGTTTTAGAAAAGTACCACGAAAAACGCTACGAGATGGTTGCACGGAAAACCATCTAATGCACAACAGGTCAAGTCCGTCATCTCAGCTAATAATCATTCAACGCTGTGTTCAAAAATTTGTAGACACCATATATCCCAAATACAGCTTATATGAACTGCAGTCAAAATAAGCAATTTTTGAAGTGTTTCAGATAAAATGTAAAGGCATGTATGTTTACTTCAGTCAATTATGTTGACTACAGTCAACATAACTACCTTGTTTTGGCCATTATTGTCTTTATTATTAAATCGAAAGAAAGAACAATGACGAAGTGGCACGTTGCATACGTTGTCGGAAAAGAGTAGAAGAATCGGTCTTCACTCAATCATCTCTCCTACTCATCACATATTCGAACGGCAATCAGACAAGTGGAGACACAAAAACGGCATTTCCAATTCTTAAACAACCATTACGAAGACTTGTTTGATTTCAAAAAAACCTGGACAACTTACCTCAAATTGTACAGATGCTTCAGCCAAACCAAATCACTCATCTGGGGGTTCTAATGCATTCACTGAATCTGGCTCTATCCAATACTTTAAAAGTAATGAACTGCCACCACCTCCCCCGGTTGAACAACTTAATTTACCTCCGTCATTTCAATATTATGATCCACCGCAACCTTACTTGTCAAGTGCGCTTCTGATGAGTCCAAAATTCCAGGTTACATTTCAAAAGAACAATAAGACACTTTAAAATCTCAACTTTCTTTTTGGAAAGTGTACAATACAGTAGGTACATCACTGATACTAATCCCTTCATTATACAGTAGTATTCTACAAGGATCCAATGACCACATTATACACCAGGCTGCCCTCGATAAGTGAATAAGCTTCAAGCCACAATACTCTTCTCACTCATTTACCTACTTTCTGTGATTCGCAGTTCAGGTATTCTTCCCTACTTAAGAATACCAACTCGCACCTTTCTCACTCCCATTATCTTCTCACCACTTCTTACTCCTACAATCAATAAGCGCATAGGGTGCTAATCGTTTCTGATCAAGTTCAATCACTACGATCAATTAAATCAACCGCTTCGTGTAGTCACGAAGCGTCCTAAGTTTTCCCTATATTCTACTTTTCTGTTCGCAGTTCGCGTCACCCAATCGAATAAATCCACATCACACCCTACACCCATAATCCACATCACATACTATACCCTCAATACACATCATCATTATCGACATCTGTCATCAACATCACACTCAGTCATTTTTCTACGCCCACTCATACACTTGTGAAGATCAAAGGGGACCTAAAACCCAGCGGAAACTGCATTATCATCGCTGAATAACACGAAACTACCAAAAGGGGTTGATTGTACAACACCTACCGTTTTGTGTTTAAGGCCACCTTCTCACGTACACTACGATAATCCGGATTCGTGCACGTCTGAAAAGGTATCTAACAAAAAAAGAAAAAACACCATCGCCCGACAATACTATCAACCCGGACATAATTCAACTTGAATACGACCGCTACCTACATGCTGCTCCAACCACTCTCAACAACCCCTAGGTCAAGAATCTACGAATGGAAGGAGACAATGATCCTTGTACGGCATCAAATACGCCAGACACTAGACAACAATATCCAAATATTCCTACGCTGCCACTCTTCACCTAAAGTGACATCTTGAAATACAACCGCTTCCTAGGATGCACAAAAACATGTCGGCACCATACTCTTCAGTCCAAACAGTTCATCGACGCTGCCAATGACATGTTGGTAGAATATCCAATTGCTGATGACATCACAGAACGCCTACCTCATAATAGAGAACTACTAAAAGAGTTTTCTAGCACTCTTCTTCCGGTATACACAAACAACTTCATACCATCATACTTCAGCGTACCAATCGCACCTGTAGCCTTGGCAAAATGATGTTTTCTCACCATACGGCATTCCCGACGACTCCCACCATTTGATCCCGATGTCGGGATTACAACAGGACTATTTGGTGGATAAGACTGTATAGGTCAACTTATGGCTGGCATCACTCCTCCTCCCAACAGTAGAACACCAAAAAGATGTTCTGGAAAACTATCTTAACTACCGTGCTTATCCACTACTGCTATCCAACCCCCTTCACAATCCTCATCCACCCCCCGAACATGATTCAATTCCTTTTCCGGCACCAACTTCTGTTCCTTCCCGTCGTCCACCTGAGCCTCAACCTGCAGCTCCAGACAACTCAATATTCATTCACCCCGAGGTTTGAGAGGTGAAGAACACGGAGCTACCAAAAGAGGTTAATTTTACAACACCTACTGTTTTCTGTTAAGGTCACCTTTTCACGTACACTACGACAGAAATTGATGAATAACTACATTAATGATCATGGAACTCCTTCCCCAATCATAATTCACCCAAACTTTAAAAACTCTGGCTTCAACTTCATTTATTACTTGTGGAATGTGTCTAAATAAATATCTATTGTCTTCAAGGAAAAGATTTTAGGTCATTGGATTTTTATCGTCATGAACTCAAGAAAACAAAAATTACTAGCTGATTTTATTTCCGATCTGACAGCACACCTTCTTCGGTATGCTGTTTGGATCTTAGAAGTAGAAACTATGATAGCTCAAATGCTTCTAAGTCTAATTTAGTTGTTTGTGATAAGAACAGGAATATGATTAATGTATTGATCTTACGTGCTTCTAGATGTAAAAGAGATCGTGTTGGTTTCTTTAATACAGAATACATGCAAACTTTACTAACAAAGTTCATTGAGCACACATCAAATCAGGTTGGAATGGCTTATTGTTTTCACTGTCGTGTGGTAACAAATGACAAAAGAGGTCACACTTCATCTTTTAAATGTAACTTATGTCATGTTTAACTTATGTGTGAGGAAATGGCCTTGTCAGAGGGTAAACTGTTTTCACTTGTGGTACTCCATAATGGGTCTTCAAGAAATAATTATACATCCAAATTAGGGACTACTCCCTGATTATCTTTCAGATTTATGAGTACTCCAAAACTTGTGTTCTTCTTGAAAATTTTATTTTATAATTAAACCTTTTAACATGAAATATTTACTTTGGTTAGCATAACCATTTTTTGAAAAATTTGTCACTCCTCAAAGCTCCAACTTCCACAGGCAATTTTGTTCTATTGCAATGTCCGTGTTTCTTACGTTTTGCCTTGTTTTAAAGGGAAACTCCTGATTATAAACAAAGCTTAGATTTATGTTCATTAATGGGATTTGGGAAGCCCGAATTTTGATACTAAACGATATAAGAAGAAAGACATTAATGTTAATCGAATAGTCGATAACAAATACATTTTGGGAAAATGAAATTTCGATAAGAAATTTATCAGTGATTAGCGTACAGAAAGCATTACATGTCAATTAATGGACATGTAAGTAGGAGCTGCATTTCAGAAACGTATCTCACTTTTTGTCTCCCCTCACACCATCAATACTACAACAACATCGTCCACTTCGTCAAACCACTTCCATAACTTGTAAAATGCGCATTCGTGATGCATGTAAAAGCAAACATGCATCACGAGCGGTAAGAAATGTAACGTTCGTAACACGTGCTCGTGGCGTAGATGCATCAATGCCAATACTTTCTATGTTTTTAAATGGTATTAAGCACGAGCTTCAGTAACTACAATTGCTACAGGATAGGACATACTTGGAAAGCGAACTAATGTTCGATATAATTAAGATGGATGATAAGGTATGTCTTGAAAATTACAGATTCAAAAAAGGAGACATACTCAAGTTACAACAAATATGTGAGTGGCCAAAAACAATGAACACTACGAAAATACTTCGGTACAAAACTGATTTTATATTTTCCTTTTGTTTGATGTGTCGAATGTTGGGTATTGCTAATCGATGGTCTACACTGGCGTTAGAGTTTCGAAAGACTCTGGGGATTCTGATCTAAATATTCTACGAGATTTTTCAATACTCTAATTGGAAGTATGGCAGTCTAGTCACTGAGTTCCGAGATGAATTTTTTCATACGAGGTCCGAACTTTATGCATTTTCGATTAGAAAAGGGAGTACCTTACGACAGTTGCGTAGTGTTCATTGATGTAACACATATATTTATTGCACGTCTAAAAGGTACTTTCCAGAGAGAAACTTATTCAGATCGCAAAAGAATAAATGGCGTAAAGTTCCAATCTGTTAGCCTACCAGATGGAATTATTTTCCATCCGTTCGGACCGCTGTAATCATACCGGCACGACTTGACTCTTTTAAGATTTTCTGATATAGAAACGGCATTTGAGAGATCATTTTTTATAGATGGAAGACATTTTTATATTTATGGTGATAGTGCGTATGTTTTACGTGCTTATTTGCGAATAGCATATCAAGGGGCTGCTTTGAGTGGCATGCAACAAATCTTTAACAAAGAAATGAACATACTTCGTACTTCTGTGAAATGGGGTTTCAAAGACATCAACAGGTACTTCACTCACATTGACTTCACCCGTAAAAATGTAATAGGGATCACTCCCGTAACTTTGCACTACAAGGTAGGTGCACTTGTGTGGAATTTTAGAGCTTTTTTGTATGGCTCGCAGACAAGCCAGTTCTTTGGTTGTGAACCTCCATCTTTAGAAGAGTACATTTTCAGCTTACAATATACTACTTCTTAACCATTCGTAAAGTATCCAGTAGCTCCTTCTGAAAATTTAATGAGGCAACACGTTCTTCTGATTGGTTTGAGTCACGTTGTCTTATTCTCTTTAACATTTCTCATTGCAACTCCATCATCTCTTTGCGTTAATTCGACTATAGTCTGTCTCTTTCAGCTTGCTCCTCAAGCAGTTGAGTTTCAATCTGTATCCTTTTCTCTTCGAAGTTTTTTTGTATGATACATCGTCTTCTCAAATTCAAAACCTGTTGTGTCCATGTATATGGGTTTGTTTTCACGTTCTTCGTTCCGCAATTATATATCAAATATTGTTTTTCTGCTTCCTCCTGAGATTTAATTTCTCTCGGCATATCATCACCGCAGGAAAGACGACGTTTTTTAGATGGTGTTGTCTGTAAATCTGAACCATGTTCAAGGCATGGTTCACTTGTCTCTCGACTTTGAGTCGTCTCATGGCTGTATCCCTAACCTCCACCCCCGCTTCAAGCAACGTTTCGTCCCGTACCAGTACTCTTTCCCGTTCCACATCACTTTCAAGCTCAACATCATCGGCCTCTAAACTCAATCCCGCACACAGCTTGTCAAATTCTTTGAAATGTTTGACACTCCCGACTTTGCCCGTTTCCATTTGTCACTCCTCTTCCAACGTTAAATTATATACTTGAATCTGTCTCTACAGTTTTAGTATCAGTTTTCCACGGCAGTAATCCAAATTTGTTCATGCGTTGTGGAATAATTTTAAACAATGCTTGCCCCATCCTAAACCAGCCAAATGTGACCATGTGTCGAAAAAGACCAGCGATCGAGAGCGAAGTTTGGAAGTCCATTAATCCGTAAAAAAGAGTGATGGATGCGGATAAGGAAGACTGGATGTAGTATCTATGAGGTTCTGCTGTTCAGATAAGAGCGGTTGACAATTATCGCCGTCGCTACGATTAGGTAGCCTTACGGGTAGCCTGGGTCGAAGAAATAATGCGCCTTCTTCGACTCTGCAAGAAAACATCGACAGCGACCAAATGCATGGTTTACACGTTGGGGTCACCGTACTCCTAGCGAACGGTGTTAGCCTATCCTAGGGCCCTTGTGAGGTCAGATCTCTCTTCTCTCGATTTTGAATCAATCTCTCGATTATGTCGGGGTTTTTCTACGCTTTTCTGTAGCCGGGTCTTCTTACAATTGTCAATCTTTTTATTTAATCCTTTTCATCCTCCCTGGGGATGGGATATAAATAGTAAAGTCTAAATCAAATTGGAAGAAGTGCCGGGGAAAACGGATGGGAAGTGCCCATCGTTATAATTATGATGACGGCAGTTATCAGTACACAGTATATGTGTAATTCTTATACAGCCTGTGATCACTGCCATGCTGTAGTGAAAATGAATCTAACATGATTGTATATGCGTTAATTTCATATGCGGGCTGTAGCATGTTTTGGTGCGCACGTCTTGTACGGTACCATTGATTTCTCCTTGGTATTTGTTTCCCCTTGTATACAGTGCCATGCTTATGAAGACTGTGTCGTTCCGTTACGTTTCTTCCATGTGTATACGCTACAATGGTCGTAGTTAATTGCACCACCTTTTCCTTTCGTCGTGTTTGTACGTGGGTTCTGTTTTACTCAGTTACCCTTCTATACCGTCATGTTTGTTAATCTCTTATCCTCTTATGCTCTTTTGTTGTTCGTTCTTGTTCGTGGCGTGTCAGCACTTTCTTTTATCGTATCACCATCGCCGCTTCTTTCTTCCTTTCCTGCAGGTTCCCGTCCCTACCTCAGCCTTCGGCCTCTTTTTCTTTCTACCTCATCCCTTTCTCTCGTGTTTTTCATACCCAATTCTACTGTCGTTCACCCTCTCCGCCGTCCCAACGATCACCGTCGTTCTCCGTCGTCATCTTCTCTACCATTACCGTCATTCACCCGAACTCTCTCTAAATTCATAGATTCGATTAGAATCGACACCATGTGCCGGCACATCTTTCAGCAGTCCCACCTCTGCTTCCATCTGAAGATTCACCGATCTTATTCTCACATCAGTATGTGAAGAATATGATTCAATGGTGAGTGAGGAAACGAGGTGTGATTCGTTGCTTCCACAACCAAAGGGGTGATGGCCGCAGTAGTAATTTCCGCAGTTCCAGTGGTATAAAATGTTGGTGGAGAAGGGGAGGCCGCAGATCCAGTGGTATTAAACGTTGATGCAGAAGGAGAAGCCGCAGTGTTAGTGGTATTAAAAATAGTTAAAGTAGTGGAGGCCAGAATGCGCCTTGTATTATACTTTCGTGGAGGAGGTTAGGCCGCAGTTCTAGTGGTATTAAAGGTTGGTGGAGATGATGAGCCCGTAGTGCCAGTGGTATTAAATCTGTTAATAGTTGGTAGATTAGGGGAGCCCGCAGTGCCAGTGGTATTAGACGTAGTGGAAGGAGGGGAGACCGCAATGCCAGTGGTATTAATAGTAAGTGAAGGAGGGGGACCCGCAGTGCTAGTGGTATTAAACGTAGTTGAACTAGGGACGACCGAAGTGCAGAAGGTATAAAATGTATGAAACATTGGTGGAAGCTGGGAGGCCGCAGAGCGCCTTGTATAAAACTTTGGTGGTGGAGGGGAGGCCGCAGTGCGCTTTTTATTATACTCTGGTAGAGTGGGCGAGGCTGCAGTGCTAGTGGTGTGAATCGTTGGTGTAGTAGGTAGTAGGGGAGGATGCAGTGCGATTTGTAGGAAACGCAGGTGAAGAAGGGGAGGCCACAGTGTGAGTTGTATTAAAACTAGGTGAAGAAGGTGATGCCGCAGTGCGAGTTGTATTAAACAGAGGTGAAGAACAGGAGCCGGCAGCGCGAGATTTTACGAAATGTATTTACGCCGCGCGAGACTTTGTAAACGTAGGAGGAGCTGGGGAAGGCCGTCGTCTTTTCTGTTGTCAATTGTTCTGTAGTTGAAGGAGGATCCTTGTTTGGCATGTTGAATGTGTGACGGTGGTGACGTCCAAAGTAAGAGAAATCTGTCCACTAGGCCCGCGCGTAATGATATTTCGACATCGGCCGCTGGTTAATTTATTCAACCTCCGGCGGATGAAAAAAAATCAAATACAGAGTTTGTAAAATATTTGGGAATACACGCCAAGTGCCAAAACAGTAGCGCAAAAAACTATACTTCAATTAACTTCGCTGCTGTAGTACTGTATGTTCACCATAGTATCAAAATTTGATTTTTCGGTTTGCCAAATCCCACTATTGCGTAAACATTGCACAACTGATGGATGTATGCACAAAAGGGCAGCCCAGAGGGCTTGAGTATTTTCCACATTGTGTTCCTGATGTGTCCGAATACACTGTATTCATCCAATGAGGGGATATGGCCTGCACTTCCCGACCAGTAGTAGAAAGCCGCCTGCATACCCGATTCGTACAACTCGCCCACACTTCAGACTCCTCGAATGGAATACAGTGTCATACAGACGCTGGAATCGCAACACCTCACATTCCCGACACTTGGGTACCCCTCCAAATGCTCCCCAACGGAAATTTAAGCAGTTCCCCATCCATCAGGACCGACATCCAGGGTCCCTTACCATCGTAATATAAATTACGAAAGGCGTCGGTGAAAGCAAAATCAGAACACCTGAAAGGGAAGGTGTCAGTGAAAGGAATGTTCTCACAGATGTGACACCTGTAAAATACGTCACTGAACGACAGGTAAGGAAACATTCCGTTCCGCCCGCATCTCACCTTCGTCTGAGATGATGCTGTCCCATTTTTCCACATGTTTATAAACACACACAAATAACTAAACGGGGGTGAAAAATAAAGTAGTTATCTGATTATTACGGAAGACAAAAACCACAATTTTCACCTCCTTATGTTTGTATGTTCTTTCTCACCCGTTGCTTTTTAACAAATCGTAATTTTTGTGTAGCATTACCTTGTTATTGAATAATGAAGCGAAGACCGAAGCGATGGATTTCTGTTCCCAACCATTATCGGAATTACTAACTCGTTGCAGTGATGAATCCGTGGTATCGGGATAGAATCATAAGAGCATTGACACAATTATAGATATTTTCATTAAAGATCAAGAAATATATAATGTAGATATTTGAAAGGAACAGTTAACGTCAATTTTAACTATGGGTATGTCTCATAGTCAGGAAAACGAACTAAGTACCGATCAATCTGGCTGTTGGTCGCTGTACTGGAAGAAGGGGACATTTTGTGATGAACGATTAATGGAGGTTGGATTAGCCGGCATTTTTTAAGGAGAATAATTGTGCTACAAGTGTTGCGACAGGGGAATTTATTGGAGGTATTTCTATGAAGCAATCTGTGACGTGTTTTAATATGCTCAGTACGGAAAATTCGGTATCGTGAGAGGACGGTGAGGTGCAATTTATTGATACCAATTCCCCGGGAGGCACTTCTAGAGGGAAAGAGGACGGGCCTCTGGAAAGATGCGTGGAAGGTTTACATCGAGCTGTTTTACAAAATGAATCGTCTGGAATAAGAGTAGGGAAAATATTTATTCCAATTTGTAGTGGAGGGCGCTGGGGGGTTGTTATTATTGAGAAAATAAGTCAAGGTATTGGGAGAATAATGTGGGTGATTCGCTGTTTCTAAAAATACGGGCACAAAATGGGGTACTGGGAAAGATTTTGAAATCAACATTATGCATCGTGAAGAAAGCGTATCCTGATGTTGTATGGGTTATAAACGATGAAACAAATTGGATGAAAAGCCATATATATTTTTCAAAACAGAAAGATGGGTACAGTTGCGGGTATTATGTAATAAGATGTGTACGTAATTTTGGCACGTTTCGATCATTTATACTTGAACTAGGCTTCGAAGAATATAATCCGATACTGACGGAAACTCTTCGACATGCATGCAAAAAGGTCTTGATTTACGCTATTCTACTCAATTTTAAATTAGAAAATGGATGTGTCTGTGACGAGGATGTGCTCATGTTGATGTGTAACCCGAGTAATATATTTCGGGAAAATCTTTATAAAACTGGGGGATTGAAATATCATACAGTAGCATACCGACTACGGCTACCAAGGGAAACCTACAGAATTTCTGAAATAGAAACGCACAAGATTTCTGATAGGGAAACCGACAGAATTTTTGATAGTTCAACGATTTGCGGAATTAATGAAAGAGGTGACAGTGATATGAAAGTAGGTGGGGAGATGTCGAAGTACAGCACCACCAGCACCACAAAAGGAAGAAATTATAGGGAATGATATTTTAGGATTCATGGTGGACTTTTCGAAGAAAGGAATGCATTTCGGTGAACAGATTGTTAGGATGTATCCGCGCTCCTCGAAGACTTGACGGAAGAGAAAAACAGATTATGCAGGCAATATCAGATTTGTGTTCAGACATAACCGTTTACAGCGGAATGAAGTTATTAGTGTCAATAACAGATGTAAATCGAAGTTTGAACTGAACAAGAAGTACGGTGCTACATATTGGTGTGCAGTAATGAGTGTGCACACAATCATATACTGTCTAGTGATTTGTCATCACAACGGCAAGTCAAAATGTACATATCTTTGATTGACTGTAACGGAGAACGTTACGAGAAAAAGGCCGCAAAATATACCGAATCCAAAATAGACCCCCTTCTCAGTTCTACCTCACCGCTCAGTTTCCTGCACGTCTTCATCCGACCTTTTGCAACCTGTTTCCCCATCGAAGGTAGGAAATGTAAATAAGGTTATACGGCGTATCCAACAGAAGAATTCTAACAAGTACCCGAGTTTTCGTTCTGCAACTCAGTAACATGCAATGTCGTTACGATTACACGTGGAACATTGATATGGAACTGCTCAAAATTTTCATAATTCAAGCAGTGCCTGAAAGATGCCAAAATTCGGACGGAATTGTATGGCTTTGACCGTGTTTTCAAAATAAATTCTCAAAATTTCTTAATGTAAAAATAAATTATAGTTCTTCCTGTCAGTTACAGCTCTTTGCATGTACTTACAGTACAACCAGTGTTTTATCAACATCGTGTTCCGGATTCATACCGCAAAGTCTCCTGCCCTGTGGTGAACCTGAATCTCTCGTCCAAAGAACTGAACATGCCTGGAATATCTGGTCGGCGTGGACTCTTGGTGAACTTCAGATGGTGTTGGCTTATCATTGTATCAAACTTACTGTTACTCGTTGTTATTCAATTCTCATTCTAGTTGTCAGAGTCACCATGATGACTTACCGCTCGTTCACACATCCCCTGGAAACAACGAGTGGGAACTGCCCAGACGCTATCGTAAATGAATAGTGCACCACTTGAATTCCATTCGATATAATTATCACTTTCAGCTGCTCACTGTTTGAAAAATGAATGGTGATTGAGACGAAGGAAGTTATAATTGTGATAACGTTAATGATGATAAAAATCTTGGCGATCCTGTAAATTTTGTTGCTCAAACCGAGCCGCACTATCCGAATCTGAAATGAATAATTCCGACAAAGTTTCTATCAATGACTCTGGTCGCTGTTTGAACAAATCAGAGCGTCAAGTCATTCAAACTCCACTTCCGTCGCAAGGTTTCCACAGATGCGTCAACAACCTTCCGGATGATACACCATCGCTTAAATCAGCACTCGGTTCTACAAAACATTTGTAGTGGCAAACTGCAATATATGACGAACTTCAGTCCTTGGATTTCTTTGAAAATGGAAGGAAAGTCATGGTACCTCATAAAAAATATTTGAAATTCTTCACGGCGGTGATGTGAGTTGTAGACAGGAAACGAAGCTTCAAGGAATAAAAATAATTTATGTTAAGAACTGTTTATTTTATTTTCATAACTTTTTTTAAAAAAACATTTTATAAAATTAAAACATATTTTTTAAAATATGTTTTTATATTTAAAAAAAAGTTGTTTAAACAAATTATTATGAACTATTTCAAATTATAATTTTTAAAAATTTAAATCTGAAAACTATTCATGTGAATCCAATTTGATCTGGAATGGAATTGGACGGCAAATTGGACATGTAGAAATACAGTACGCGACATACACTACATCACATTAAATGTTGGTTGATACCTTACGGGAAACCTCATAATTATGAAAAATTTGCATATTGAATTGATCTGGGAGCTTACAGTTTTTGAAACAGCAGGGGAAAACATGAAAATTATTTTTCATGTATTATTTTAATCCATTACATGTGTTCATATTTATACTGCAACTGTTGAACGTTTATCATGTTTTATGCCGCCGCAGCTGGCTTCGGTACCCACCTGCCTTGGACGATCCCACCCAGATGCTGAAAACCTCAGTCTCTTCGATTATCAACAAAGAAAATCGAACATTATTCCATTACACCCAACAAGATCACACCATTACCGGGTTTGACTATCTACAGGACAAAATGGCCGGTGGAAAAGACAACACAAATACAAACAAGGAACAACTTAACCGACAACCGAGACGCAACCTTCCCATTTTAAATGAATCTCTAAACCCTTTCTATTTCTTTGTTATTACGAAAGAACGAGAATCATGTCTCTGTCACTTATTAACGCTTATGATTCTGATTCATCAGATGGTGATGAACAATTTCCTTCATTTCAAAATGTCAACAACGACACCGACAACAACATAAAAACTCATACACAACAACAACAATTAGAACAGCCACAACAACCACAAAAAAATACTAAATCAGAAACACCATCAAGTAAACAATTCAATTCAATAAAACAACCAAAAATAAAGAAACAGCGGCAACGAAAACAACGCAATAAAGAATTTGAAAATAACTAATTACCTACTGATTTACTTGAAGAACTTCAACGTACCGGATATAATCCATCTCAAATAGATATCATTGATGTTAATGTTCGTTCAACTATAACGCCACCAACAGTAAATACTAATAACCAACAACTTGCAACGACAAGTATGGTCCATAAAACCGTTGATAGAATTGTTAAATCTACTGTAATGTTTCAAAACTTGAAAGACGTAGACATAAATAACTTCATTAGCTGTTGAAGCTACTTTTTTACAAGTTGCACGTCATACTTTCCCTAATATGTCAAAGATGAACGAGTAAGCGATGATTTTCCTTGCACTAATCTCATCCATTTGAAACAAGCTGCTGAAATTATGTCGATTGATTACAGTGCTCAACATCAAAATAAAAGATGATACTTGCATTTGGGAAGCCCTGAACAATTTTCTTGATCATTCCAATGTGCAACCGACCAAAAATTTGTAAATCGTCTGCACCGTTACTGTCTACAAATTCCTTCATGTGCGATATGATCGTTGAGTAAAGAGACAATACTGCCAGCTCACGCACATCCGATACACAATTCACAAAATCACGGTACCTCATATATATACTATACAATCTGATTCATCAGCAGATTCGCTCTCGTTTCCTTGCTCGTAAATCTTTCGACATACGTAGCACTACTACTGTCATACCTCAATGGCGAGACAAACAATCTCTTCCCTTCATCTCTCAGCACACATCGCAAACGTTTCGAATTTTTCCTCACCTTCCCTATTATTCCCCCAACTTCAAGACTTGATTTAACAACTGAAAGTCCCATTATTTCTTCATAAAAATTTTCAAACTCTTGTAGACCCGCCCACTTGTACATCTGAATCATTCGTGTGTATACCCTCCATCTCAGATTCTAAAATTTCCACCCCATTAATTGCCTTCATGAACCGTTCTGTAGTTTCAATAGTAGCAACACGGCTGTACTCCGGCAGATTCCTAGTTTCGTGAACATCCGTCCAACCCCTCACCCATTTCTCAATTGTACATAATTCTTCAATAACTCGGCCTATATACAACACCTTCCTTCCCACCACTTTCATTTTCCTTCTACGAGACCTTCTTTTTTCAGTACGCCTCCTACTTGATTTTTCAATATGGGAAGATGTCCCAGGTACAGCATGGGACCATATCTGCTTTGAAATTTCAGAAACATATCCATAATGTTTTTTAGGTCCCACCTGTGGCGGATTGTCATCTGGAACAGCCCTTTTCACATCTTCTTTCGACTGCTTCCCCGAAATTTTGTCACTTCATGGTAGGAAACGACACCGTCATTCCTACATAAACATTGTAGCACAGCACATACATTATATAAATATTAATTTCTACATCCCTTACCCTCTTCGCATTCAACGATGAGTATGATATTAAATCAAAATCTGGGACAATCAATTTATCATTCTGGTATTTCCTAATAATGTAAATTACGTGCATCCCACAGCTATGTCCATCCTTCTCTTTTCCAACTGTACGGACATACTTCATCCGATTCATATTTCCATACAATTCCATAAAATTGTACAATACAGTTTTTTATGGCCTTACACACACTCTCTCTCTAATATTTTGTTCACCTCCGATCCCCTTTCGGTACACATAAACTGACTGTCACCTCATGCAATTCCCCCTTTCCATTTGTCATACGTTTATGGTTACAATAGTCCATTGTCTTCTTAAACACACGGAAACGAAGATAATGGCATCACACGATTCCCGAAAATATATGTCATCTCCGCCATTTCAATTCCATTCATAAAGTGTTGTTCACATGGATTGAAAGACCCTTTCAATTTGTAATTTGGGGGTCCTTCGCTATCACCCATTTTAACGTCTACATATTTAATTTTTTCATCTTTCCCTGCCCCTTCATAGAACCAGAACTTTGTATGTTCCACATTTCGATCAGTTTCTGCCCAGTCAGATTCGAATACACTTATGCATTTTTCCCTTACAAGACCACCAAGCCCAGCTCCCCCATTATATTTTCGTCATATTGAGCAAAGCTTAGACCTACATATATCAATGCACCGGAGTTATCCCCATACCTGATAGTTTTATCACATTCTTCCAGGTGATACATAACAATTTCGTCCAATTTACATCTGGAAAATGGGATTCGCCACCGTTCAGCGAATTGCATAAATCGCCGACAATAGTTTCGAATTTTTCAGTTGTATGCCTTCTTTTTCAGTCAACTTAACAGCGCTCTCGAAGTTACTAAATTCCATTTCCATTCGAACTCTATCCCGAAAATAGTTCAGTTTTTCGACATGGTGCATTGTAACACCCCTATTTTTCGATCATTTCATTCGTTGCATTGCAACACCAGCTCTGTATAAAATAGTAGACCGTAGAACACGGTTGAATAAAGTTAGAAAACGCTGCAATAAAACACAGTAAAACAAAACAAAACTATGCGGTAAAGGATAGTTAATAAACACACGGAGAAATGGAAAATGCGGTGAGCCGTTTACGGAAGAGGAAATTATTTTGCTTCTTTGTGTTTGTTATCATCTTGGACGACGGTGTGATGCGAGCGGAACGGAATGTTTCCTTACCTGTTGTACAGTGGCGTAATTTATATTACGATGGTAAGGGTCCTTGGAATTCGGTCCTGTTAGATGGGGAAGTTGTTTACATTCCCTATGGGGGGCAATGTGGAGGGGTACCCAAGTGTCGGAAATGTGAGGTGTTGCGATTTCAGCGTTTGTATGACACTGTATGCCATTCGAGGAGTCTGAAGTGCGGGCGAGTTGTACGAATCGGGTGTGCAGGCGGCTTTCTCCTATTGGTCGGTAAGTGCAGGCCATATCCCCTCATTGGCTGAATACAGTGTATTCGGACACATCAGGAACACAATGTGGAAAGTACTCAAGACGCACCAAAGTATGTTGACTACAGTCAAGCCCCAATACAGTCCACTTTTAGAGGTCCTTTCCTTCCTGTGTATAATTAGGACGACGGTCAGAACACGTGTGTAAATACACGTGTGGGACTTACTGTACAAACCTAAACGTCTATCTAAACGTAGAGCAAAACGCAAGACTGATTTTCCAACTGGTAGACGGCGGAGCAAGGTTCTTCCGTATCGTATAACGTTTACTTGTGGCTAATCACTGGCTCAATTTGTTTTTGGGTTTAAAATGTGAACTCAATTTTCTCAAAATTTGAGTACCATTTTTAATGTGATAAGTCGGTGGTACGAGTATATCTCACCGGAGTGAGAGCAGTGAATTGGAACCTGCTCATTCGAAGACTGTCCATTCAACTTTTTGCTTTTGAGCACCTTCAGCATCGTCGAATCATGGACAGCTCAACTTCAGATAAGATCGAAAATAACCCCACCCACGAGGAACATAACCTTAGCGACGGCCATTCTGAAGAACTTCCCCAGTTGCACGAGGATGAAGCTGAGCAGGTGATCATCCTGGACCAGGACGGTAAGTAATGTTTGTTTCACGCACTTGTTCCTTCCAAGCTCATTATTCTATTAAGACTTCTTTTTTCTGACCATCACCAATCCACTAATGCTCACAGATGAAAAACAGATGGCCGAAGACGAGGGAGAAAATGCGAACGGTGATGCTGACGCACCGAACATTGATAGAACCGGGATTGAGGACGGTATGGCTGCCGAGAATGACGAAATGACGTCGGACGGCGATATGCCATCCGAGCCTATCAAAGATGACGCTGTTCTTGTCCTCACAGATCATACAAACGAAACGCTTGCAGTAGCTGCCAGTCCAACAAACCCTACATTTCTAATTACCGGGGGTATGGACGATGTTGGCATGATATGGGACTTGGAGCAAAATGCTTGTGTCGCCAAAGTTGACGGTGGAAAGGATTCTGTGTCTACTGTTGCGTTTAGTCACGATGGAAAATATGCTGCTTTTGGTTCTGAGAATGGCTCAATTTCTATCGTATTCATGGATGGGTCGGTATCCCCAGCTCCATCTGCGTTGGAGGGACCAGCAGATACGATTAATTTC